>OVBE01008140.1:0-17551 GCA_900406425.1 Iberis pinnata
AAAGATGTTGGTTCAGAATTGATAATGTATCATGTTTTAGATGTTAGTTCACTAGGCCTCTGCTTAATCTTTTGGTTCTAAGGTTCCCATTTTTAAACCTCTTTCACTTACTATCATTTGCGGTTTGCTTGAGGACAAGCAAAAGACAAGTTTGGGGGAGTTGATGTATTGCTTTATTAACCACTTTAGGCATCGATTTAGTTCTCATTTTAGCTAGGTTCACTTGCATTTAGAATAGTTTAGGTTGCATTCTGCATTCTATTGCATATTTCAGGTACCTAAGAAAGATGGAGCTGAACCAGAACAAAACCAAGAAGAAAGAAGTCAAAAGAAGCTTAAGGAGGTAAACTGGACAGTGGTATCGGCCAAACGTACCGGTTGGAGTAGGCCGATACATCTCGAAGAAGCTAACCAGTACTTTTCAACCGATACACCCATATCGATTTGGGTGTATCGGTTGGAACCAACCGATATGAAGAAAGGAAGCAAGACCGAGCAGGATTTACCGGTACACCTGGCCCGATACAGGTGTACCGGCCAGGATGTATTGGTGGCATTGAACCGATACCGGTATCGGCCAAACGTACCGGCCGGTTTGGCCGATATCGATGAATAAAAAAGAAAAAAAAAATGATTTTTGTTTAAAACACTGGAAAGACCTAGTTTCTATTCTATTCCATCTTTTATATTCAAAAACTCTCTGTAAGAACCTTTGTTCCACTTTTGAGTTTAATTTGATTGAGTTTTCCAATTCTTGTTCTTAATCCTTTGTTTATTTCGATTTCTTTCATGAGAAAACATAGTCCTAACATGGGAATTTGTGTTTTCTTCATGATTTGTGAGGAGTTCTAATAAGCAATGGGTTAGGTAGATTAGGGTGATTAGATGGTGAATTTAGATGTTTAGGTCTTATAATCCTATTTTCCTCATGCAATAGATGTTCTTAACGCTACATTTAACCTGATCAACTGAATCTAGATCATAAGAAAATTATCGCCCGAAAGGTGTTCAATAGAATTCCTGAATCAATCTTTGTATGCTAAATGAGGCATAGCCAAGAGATTGTGTTAGTTAGTTTAGTGGTTGAGCATATATTAGATCTTAATGTTTCTTAATCTTGTTGATTAGTCAAGAGATTGTATTAGTCGGATGTTTAGGAAAATGATTAGTACCACGAGAGTGGATTAGTCTATAAGTGGGAACCTTAGACCAAAGATTAGCTGTTAAATGTTAGCATTGAGCGTCTTAGGAAACCATTTGATCACCCGAGTCATTGCCTTAGCCCGTTTTTTTAGCCTTTTTATTATCGCATACTTCTTTTTATATTTAATCTCGTTTTTACTTATTCAATCATCGGATTTCAATCATAGCACGTTTCAATCAACAAACACAACCAACTTTGAATCGTTTATACTAAACATAATTCTCATAGAGCTAATTAGTTAATTGCATCCCGACATGGATTTGACACCTAAGTACTACATCGATATTCAAGTGGTCTAGGATTACTTGTTAGATAGGAATACAGAAAAATCATGTTTATCAAGACCCAGGAGATCTACTGGACGAAAACATCGCAACGTACACTCATGAACATCTGGTTGCAACATGTGAGAATATCGTCCATCACGTAACTGTCGTTTACCCGTTGAACAAATGTACATATGGGAGCAGTTGGTGGCCCCACTACATTCTGGTTTTTATTTTGCTGAGATGTGCGGACATCTGACTTACTCAAATTGGCAGACAAAGACATGTGTACATTGTTTTATTCCATGTTTTTCCAATGTTATTTGCAATTGCTCATGAATGTTCGTGTCTGTTTTATCTTACTAAGTTGGGGTTGTTAATATATCAAGTTAAGGATGCCAAATAATTACCGTTCCAAATACGTTACCATCCCTCTATAATATCACCATCCAAAAAACAAGACAAAAAAACCTCGTCAACTTAGTCTCCAATACATACTGAGAAATACCATATCCACAAAGTAGCCTTATGGTGAATATGCCTATAATCATCCAAAAAAATACTACAAACATCTTTTTAACCAAAATGATTTTTACAGCTGGCCCTATTTTGATCTGAGACCTTGAACACTTATTCGCTTGATTATTCCCCTACAAATGTTTACAAATATAATGTCATTCCATGTGTACGCACTAAATTTAGACAACATAAACATGTACCATAATTTCCTTGGCGGATAGTATGCAAATCTTCTGTGGCTGTCCCGGAGGTCTTCTTGCTCGATGAGGTTTAAGTTCCCGGTTCCTTATCTCCTCGGGTATGTCCACGTCCTCCGGGCATACTTATGGCCTTATTACTTTAGCGTAGGTCTCACACCAAGCTTTTTTTTGTAGCAATCCGCCACTAGGTGATCATATGCTATGTCAATACGGTCGGTGGCAAACATCGCGTGTCCGCATGGAACCTTCGTCCGGTCATACACCTTGCACGAACATCTTTGTACGTCCAAGTATACTAGTTGTCTATTACCAAACTTTCCATTAAATTGGAAATTCCACATATCTATATGTTCAACTTTGCAACCCCTTGTTTCACTTTTCGTCTTCATCATCTATTTATCTACTTATGGTGTTATACTGTTGGCCCGATAATGTGATTTCTTCCTCCGTCTGCAAAACCACCTCGTCATCATCTCTTGGATGAACTTCAAGAATTCAATTATGGAAGATGAACGCCCTTTTCTCAAGACATTGTTCAGTGTCTCACAAAGATTACTTGTCATCAGATTATATTGTTCAGCTTTTATATGTGCTCTCGTCCAATGTGAAAAACCTATTTTCTCTAAATATTTAGCACACTTCCCATTATGGAAAAAGATTTTATCATATATAAACTTGAGTAAGCTAATTTTCCAAGCACATGCCGCTTGCGCAACCATTTCCCCCAAACCCTTGCTGTACCATATATGCACCGTGATGTGCCAATGGAAAGACGAGTGATTTTTCTTTGTATACAGATTGAGCTCTATCATAAATGATTATCAAATTTGGACTATCTGCAACAATCCTTTCAATCTTCTTAAAAACCACGTGCACGAGTCATCATTATTACTGTCCACCACAACGAATGCGAGTGGAAACACCTAGAAATTTGCATCATGTCCACAAGCGGTCAACATGACGCCTTTGTACCTCCCTCCTAACTGTGTTCCATCCACAACCATAACTAGCCTCGGTTTTCTAAATCCAACAATTGATTCACTAAATGCTAGGAAGCGATATAGAAAATGTTCCTCCCCATCACAGCTTCTCTCATATTTAATGTCAGTTATGGTCCCAAGGTTTGCCAATTTCAACGCCTACATATATTTTACCAGCCTAGCGAATTCTTCTTCGTACAACTCGTCCACCACACTAGAAGCCACCTCCCTTGCTCTCCAACACTTAATGTACGATACGGATACCCTCAGTTTTCCCAGTACTAACTGTTGCAGCTCCCCAGACCGCGGCCCGTTGACTGCATTCCCAAACTTGTTCCTGTACACCGTTACTAATACTTTCGCAGTCGTATGTTTTTTTGTAACCATTCCTGCTTCCAATATCACATGTATGAACGACGCATGCTTTCCTTATCTCATACTCCCTCACTCTCATCTATCTCATGAGCCACAACTCTCTAATCACACTTTTTTTCAACGCGAGTTACAACAAAATAATTCTTCTTTGTTGTTGTTTGGTTAAATTGAAGCATACATTTAATAGCTATGATAGCCAAAGCTATTTAGCAATCGTTCCTGCAATTACGCTGCATATCAACCTCAATCTTTTCACCATTTGAATCTAAATCTAAATCCAAGTCATGTATAATGCTAGTATCAACTGCAATTTCGTCAAACATAGGCGGAAGGTCCTCATCATTCGAACCCACACCTTCTGGCACATCTGCAACTCCGTTTGCAGACGCTCCACCAACAACATATTCGGTGGACGTACCTGTTTTCATTTCATTGTCCGACGTATACATTATATCTAATGCATTTGCCTACCAAATGTATCCTCCAATAGGGGAGACCATGACTTATTGTCGTACCCACGAGGTGTTGTTTTCTCAGGAAATAACTCGCGTTCGACAATGAGAGAATCAATCCCAAGTTTGAATGGACTATGTTCTATTTGGTTTGCTGAAGAATCAGTTTTCCCCAAACTAGCCTCCACCGCCTTTGCATGCGCAACTAGTACATCATCTTCTATCAACTCTATTGGTTCAGTTGGGGTAGAAAACCATGTGTCTTGACTCATGGACACTGGTTCAACTGCTTTATCTGTAACCCATACACGTTTCGTAGGTCGCGTCTCCGTAAGCCTGGCACATTCAGCGAAAAATCCACTTCGGAAAGTACAAACAAAGTCATTCCAGGTCTTCTTCCCATTTCCATACGTACAATGGACAATGTCCGATCACTGGTCACGATTATTTGCGCCTAATTACTGCCCCTTGGAATTGCTTCCACTTTGGCCAGCCAATAACTGAGGGTAACCAATGTATCGCCGTTGTCAGCCATACCAAACTCTTTAAACAAATCCGTGTGAACGTCGTCCAGAGTACAACCATCTTTCAAACTCAAAAACCTTGACATCTTGCATTTGCAAACAACAAAATCCCACTGCCCATATTCGCCGCAAATGCACTCACCGTACATCACCATAATGTACTTGTCCAGATTTATACGCGTTAAAAATCTGGACAACGAAACCGTTAAAATTTCGTTAAACTAACAGAAATAAAAATTTCCTGCACACATTTATGAAAGACTCTAAAGAACATAACTTACTAAATGTTGAAGATATTATTTGTCTTCTAAAATTTGATACATCTGATGTCATCTATGAGTACATCTAAAAATCTTTCTCACGTTTTTTGAGAAGTTGAAAAATATGTCGAAATTATTTAAAAAACTAGGTCACGCATAATACTTTAAAAATGAGATATGTTCCAAAAATATCACATTCTTCCAAAAATTTTATAAATATTTTAATTTTTCTAAAATACCACAAAAACATTTTTTAAAAATACTAAAAATTTAAAATAACTTAAAAATTTTAATTTAAATCTTAAAACCTCAAAACAAAATCATACATTTTTCAAAACTAAACACTAAATTCTATTTATTCAATCTAAACACAAAATTTTAATTTTTTTGTATTAGTTGTATTTTTTTTTTAAATATGATATTTTGAAATTTTTTAGTAATCTGTAATATTTTTAGAATTAAAATTCTTTTTAATAGTATTTAGACATTTCTTTTTATTCATGATCTTATGATTTATGATTTACCTACAGAGCAAGAAATGATATAATAATTTCTTTATAACTTCTAAAATTAAATACGACAACTACAAAAAGAGAAGATAACAAAATATGAGAAGTAGCATTGATCATGGTTAAAAATTAATTGTATCAGACTTTTTCACCATAATTCGATTTTACATAACTTTATTTTTCCGTAGAAATTAGTTAGAGTAGTAAAAATTTTTAAACTTTCTTAAAATTATTTCTTAGTCCTCGTAGATTCGACACTCATCGGTTTCAGGATTCTCTTGGCAGAAACTCTCAAGCGGATCCTGGTTTAGTAGCTTCAGCTTAATCCTCAGATCTGATCTAGCTTGACTCACCTCTTCAACTTCATCCCACGCGACTTTACAACCCTCCGATCTCTCATCCGCCTCACAAACTTCCGTCGCTTCCTTCACTTTCTCCTCTATCATCGCCGATAGCTTCTCCTCTCTCATCTTCGTCCCTTTGTATTTCGCAGTCGCCGTTGTCGCAATACTCAGCTTGATCCGTCTCGGCACTTTTTCTCTTACGCGAAAAATCTCCGATCTAGTTGCGATTGGCGATCGCTGCTGTTGTGACGCTCTCGGCGAAGGAAGCAGCACTCTCCCGTTGTTCGCCGTCGCTGACATCATCATCATCTCTGTGAATTTTTCGTTTCCTCAAAATTTCTTTGGTTGGAAATTTATTATTTGGATTGGGCCGGTGGGCTTTTTATGACTTATCAAAGAGGTTCTGGAATAAGCTTGATTGTTCTATTTGCGGCCACGTCTTCCGTGAATTTACATATATTTGGACGTCCTATTTATTTGGGTGTGGTTTAAAATAGGGGTTGAGAAAATTAATTTAAAAAAATACCACGATCTTTCAATTAATTCTTAGATAAAATAGCACATAGCAACGTGTGTAATTTAAGATCTTAGTGATAACTTAGTGATAACAAGAAGAAATAAATCGTTTAATGGTTTGTCTGTTATCAGATCAAAAATTGAATTTGGCTATTCGTATAACAAATGCATTTTTGTTTTAATATTAATATGCCCCGTAGAAAATATATTGATATTGAATCCTCTTTAGTTATATTTAAACTAATGACATTGAATTGTTTTTGTACATTCAACTGATAAGATCTTATTTATAACTAATTTTCATAATGTGAGAAAATATTGTTAATAATTTGACCAAAATCATTTTCTTGTCTAGATCTTAAGACCATCTCCATAGGTTTAAAAAAAAAAAAAAAATTAAGGGGTTCTTGAAAAAAATTAAATGAAAAATGTGAAAATAAAGGAAAAAGTTAGAGAATCGATTCTTAGTTTAGATATTTTAGAATCGATTCTCAAATGCTATGTGTCACATTCTATGGCATTCAGATTATCAAGTCCAGATTCTTCTTCGTCGTTGTTTTTACATCTACGAGGAACTACTACTCCCCCTCAAGAGACGACCTTCAAAGATTGCCAGATCCACAAGAAGCTCATCTCTCAGTCATTGTTTTGTGTTCATCAATCGCTTATTGAAGGAAGATTCAGAGGTACAATCCATCATATAGTTTATTTTACTAGGCAGTGAACTGAGGTTTTATGTTGCTCTTGTGACTCGATTTAATTTGAAGTTGTTGTGGTTTTTGTGAAATGAATTTGAAATTATTTTTCAGAAGAAGTTTTATAATCTCTTCATTATTTAGTGTTCATCAATAGCTTATTGAAAGGAAGATTCAGTCGTATAATCTATGGTTATGTTTCTATTTGATTTGAGTAGACAGTGGACCAGTGGTTCTAATGCTGCTTTTGTGATTCTATTTGATTTGAATTTGAGATTATTTGTGAGTTTTGTGATCTCCTCGTTTCTTGAGATTTCTGGAATTTATCTATGAGACGGTGATGTTGTTTCCAGTTCCAATTTGATATTCAGTCTTGGTGATTTTTTTTCTTCTTTTTCTAACTGATTCTCTGTTTTTGCTTCAGTCATTTATAACTACAATGCTAGAAGTAAGAGACATAATCGAGAGACTAGTGGATTACCGTGGATCTTTGCTCGTGAGAAGCAATTTCAGGTCATGGAGACCTAGCAATGGAAGTGGTAACATTCCGTCTAGATCTTCACAAGGAAGTGAAAATATGTGTTTGGTGTTAGTCTTCAAGAGCTGGATTTGAATGTATTTAATGATCTTATCAGAATTGGTTTATCTGATCTTGAAAATATGCCAAAAGGGGTTAATTCTAATGTTAAGTATGTTAGATTTGATTCACACGGGAAAGTGAGTTTTAGTGAATCAATTCAACCTGGTAACACTTGTGAGACTGATCATCAAGGAAATTTCTCAGTAGTTGTGAAATTTATAGACTCTGTTCCTTCTCCAGAGAGTGAGTTCAAGAAGAAGAAGTCATATTCCAAGACTTGGATGATTGTTGGTTCAGTGATTGGTGGATTGGTATTGTTAGGTCTTTTGTTGTTTCTTGTTATGAGATGTTTGAAGTATAAGGAGCAAGAGAAATTGAGAGAGATGGAGAGACAAGAGAAGCTCTTAGAATGACTCAAGTTGGAGAAACAAGAGTACCAACTGCTACAACTACACGTACACAACCAATTCTTGAAACTGAATATGCTACAACTTAGAGAAAGAAGAACAACACCTTTGGATTATGTTCTTGTGTACATCATATTCTTGAATAATCTGTAAAGAAGAAGAATAAGGAGAAGAATTGAGAAGAATACAACTTGTATAATGTTTGTTTATATCCATTTTCAAGTATAGTTTGTGAAACATAGATTACGAATTTGATATATGTTATCAATTGTTGACTTTTGTTTGTGAAACATAAATTACGAAATTGTTAAAGGACTCAAACAACAATTCATTGAGTACGAGTTGATAAAGGAGATGAATGAGGAAAATCGTGAAGATGGGTACTCAAGCAGCGATTCATTGAGTAAGAGTTGATAAAGGACTCAAACAAGGTTTCAGAGCATAAAGAAGCATTTGCGGGTGTCAAATAATCAGATGCAAGAGTTATTGCAGAATTAGAGGAAACCAGAAAACTGAGGATGTCAACTAGAGTGAGTAAACTACCCACTTCAGGAGAAGCATATTCTGAGCTCGAGCACCAGCTTGAGCACAGCCCATATGCAGGTTCTAAGCTCGACCACCAGCTCAGCCACAACCCACCTCAGCAACCCACTTCGGTAACAACTTTTTCTGAAAACAGTTTTGAGCCTCAAGCCCCAACAATGAACCTCAAGAGTGGTGATCAAGTGTTTCTACTCAACCCAAGGCTTCAACATTTTCCAAGAGATGTGAACCCAAAATGCTCAAGGAACTTCATAATCAAGGAGGTTCTACCTGAAAGAACAATCATACTTGTTGTAGAGCATGATAATGAGTCAAAAGTGAACAACCAAGCCAAACCGAACAATGGTAGTTGGATAAGTCTAGGAAGAAAGCGTGGTGAAGAAACTTCAGTTCTCTTTGGAGAACCGTCTCAGGGTTACTAGAGTTTAAACAGGAAGTTAAGCTTAGAGACTATAAACAAACTCACTTGGGAGGACGTCCTATGTCTATCCTTGTACATAGAAATTTTTTAACTCATGTTTAGTTTTCCTTTTAACACATTTGAGTTTTTGTTTGGTAGGTGTCTTAGGATCATGTCTTGGACACTTGGTATATGGGAAAAGAGGAACGCAAGACTAACTTGGCCTTTTGAATACATTTTGATAGTGTCAATGGCGTTCGCTCGATCAACTAGCTCTCCCAAGGAGCGCGAGCAAAATTTTTACATCGAGCCTTGGCTCATCGAGCCGGGACTCATCAAGCCTAGCTAGATCAAATAAGCTCGATAAAAAGATGTTGGTTGGCCAATGAGCTAGATCAGTCGGAAAATTTTTCACGTCAAATGAGCTCGATCAAATCCCAAGGATCCAACTTGATCCAACTTTTCAGAAGATTCCTTGCACCATCTCGGTGAGACAATAGGTTGAATATTGGATGGATGGCAAACAGGGGAAATGATGGAAAAATGCGGAAACTGGCTCTCCTTGTGATAGATTTTGAACTTTCAAAGATGCTAAGCCACTTCAACCACCTTCTTCAACTCAACCTGAATGTAGTACCACTCCAAATCATTTTTATTGTATATACCATAGCATATTTTCTTTTTATTATTGCGTTTTGGTCCTAATCTCTTCTTTGAATTTTTATTACACAAGGGACTGTGTAATATAAGTTTGGGGGAGAGTTTATGAGGTATATAATCATGTTTACTCATTTTCTTATTTCAATTTTGCATCTAAGGCATACAAAAAATAAAAAAATTGAAATTTTTTCGAAAACTGATTTTTTAAAAATAGAGTGTTCATATGCATTAGCATGATTGGATTACATTTAGGCTTGTTAGGTTGTCTGTATTTTTATAGGGAACTAGGATGATAACAACCTTTTAAATGTGTTGCTTCATTAGATAGTGTCAATGACTTGGTTATTAGTTGTCTAATGCATTCTGATTAAGTTTAAAAGTAAGACTGAACCATACTTGGAATGTGAAATTGCATGATCTTTTCTTTTCTGAAGCGTGTTGTGATATTAAATTTATCTATACTTATTAGAACATGAACTTGACATTAAATTATCATGTTTATGCACTAGATTCGAACTCATGGGTAGTATATACATATTTGGATTACCCTCTACCGTTTTACCACTCTTGTCAATCCAAATAGACTTCCCACCCTTGAACTTAGCCTTCTTTCAAGTTATTTATCTATTACTGAGTGTTAGGTATTTTATGGAATGAGTTTGGTAGAAAGTGTTAGGTTTGAACTGACAGGAATGAAATTTCATGTAGTTCTAGTTCACACTTTTTGGACTAGATAGGACTAGGTGGGGTTAGATTCTGGGTATTGGGGTTGGGTTGAAAAAGAAGAAAACATGTTGGAAAAGTGGTAAAAGAAAAGGAAACACTACAAGAAAAAATAGTATTGATAGCACTCCACAATAGCACGAATTACTAGAGTGCTATCGTAGATGAATGATTTTTTTTTTAATTATATCACAACATTAGATAAATGCTATGAGAGAGTTTTAGTAAGCGGGATCCTAAAATTAGCTTTCGCAAAACACTTATTAAAAATTCCTAATCTAATTTGTTTTCCCTCTCTCTGCTCCAATTTCCCTCTTTTTACTTTCATTTTTCCCTCTTTCTCAACTAAACCCTAACAAAAATCCATATCAATTCTCTCTCTCTCTCTCTCTCTCTCTCTCTCTCTCTCAATTTCTATCGACAACTCTGAAATGTTTTTTACTCTGAATCTCCTTAATCAGTTGATTTCTCTCTAGGGAATTTGTACGAGAAGTTTCAAATCGAATCAACCACTGCTTCTGATCGTTTGTGTCCCTCTAATCTCTCTGGTGTCTCGATTTCCCAAACTTCACGGAGGATGGATCTACCTAGCCTCGCTTTGATACTTCGAGCTGCCGCACTCAGCCCTAATCAAGATGAACGTAAAGCTTCTGAGCAGAAACTTAATCAGGTTTCTCAGTTTTTTTTACTTTAAATTCTCTTAAGATGTAATATACGATTGCTAGCTTATGATAATCTTTGCGAGTTTGATCGACGTCATATGTAGGAGTTTCTTTTGTTTAGTAGTTCTTTGAGTTATTATTTTTAATAGTTTTTTGTGAGCTAAAGATAGATCAAAGATACACATTTGTTGTAGTGATCATTGTTCCTTTAATATTCTATAGTCGGTACTATTTATGATAGATTAAGCTATGCAGTTCTTGATGTCTGTGTTTCTGATTATTATTTTTCTTGCAGCTGCAGCACACGCCCCAACATTTGGTGAGGTTATTGCAGATAGTCGTGAATGGTAACTGTGACATGGCGGTGCGTCAAATTGCTAGTATTCAGTTCAAGAACTTCATTGCTAAGAACTGGTCACCTGAAGATTTTGGTAATAGTTAACAATTATTATCTTATTCCATCTTAAGTTCTGGAAGCTTTTTGGTTTATTGGATTTTGGTTGGTGGTGCTGGAGAGCAGCCGAGGATATTGCAAAGCGACAAATAATTATTGAAGGAGAATATCCTAGTCTATGTCACTCAAGTTCCAACCTTACTCAGGTAAATTTGCTAGATAGCGTTCAGACATGTCACTCAGTTTTTGATTAACGCATTAGTTAGTGGTTCCTGGAAATTGTCCATTTTTCTGTCTTATTACTAACTTGATCTGATTTATTGTAATTATGTGTAACATGTATGGCTATTCACACTTACAAATTTCTATTTTTTTTGTCTGATAAATAGTCTATAAGCTGATAGTCCTTGCTTTTTCGTTTTTGCATGATTTTGACCATGCAGAAAAATATAAATGCTATTGTTACGATGATATATTATAACAGAAAATATAAATGCTATCGGAAAAAAGACATTTGATAGCAACAAAACTAAAACGCTATCAATAAATTAGATATAACATAACAATATATTCAAATGCTATTGTAGTGTATTATACGATAGCAGTTTTCGTTAATGCTATAACAAGTGACCGACCTACGATAGCTGGTCCAGTCATAGCGTTTATGGAAATGCTATGAAAGGCCTTTTATAGCATTAATCGTGTGCTATCAATGAGACTTTTTCTTGTAGTGAAACAGTTATGAATTCTTAGGAGAGGAAAGAAAAAGAGAAGAAAACAGAATAGTCTAGTAAAAGATTTGGAGGAAATGATATGAAAAGCATGGTTTGTGCAAAAACAGAAAAAGAAAATGATAAAAAAGGCAAAGACATAAGAAGTTAATGAAAAATGAAAAGGAATAGAAACCATATATGCTAAAATCAGAAAATTTCCAATCCGCCAGAAGTTGATAAAGAAAGAAACCTCTCCTGAGATTTGTAAAAGAAAAGATGGAAAGGAAAGATGCGAACCATGAAGATTGCTTTCAGCTTTAAAGGGTAGAGTTAGGATCTCCTTTTGGATTTTGAAATAGGAAATTTTTTAGCTTCAATGACTTTGGGTAGATGGGATTCCATTCTTGTATGTATCTAAGTGTTCTTACCTTTAACATTCTGTTAAAGCTCATTCTCTTTTGAGTGATCCCTGTTCTGAAATGATAACCAATGCATGAAGGGACCATTTTTTTCTCTTAAACAATCCTTTAGCTAAATGAGTTCAATGAATGTGCATAGCTTGATCCATGGTTTTTGTTTAATGAATGTTAAAAAGATAAATGGATTTGAATGATTGTGTAGATTGGAACTGATCTAAATTAAACTTTAATGAGTATGGCTACAGTTTTAAGTAAGATGAGATTGATTTGCATTCTAGAATTAGTAACTTGGACAATGATATTCTCTAGTTTATCAGCATATTTTGGTTATGAGTTCTCATTTTCAAACTTCTCTTCCAAGCTCATGAATTACTTGCTTGAAGGCAAGCAGAGATTTAGTTCGGGGGAGTTGATGTCTCTGCATTTTACATGTTTTAGGAATGCATTTATCATCATTTTAGGTTCATTTAGTTATCAATATGCTGCATTCATTGGCTTTCTTAGTAAGTTTACATTTTTAGATAGTTCTACATTAGCATTTGCATACACGTGCATATTGTAGATTTTTTAGATACTTAGAGAACATTTTTGGACAATGGAATCAACGAGGAAGGAAAAGAGTACTGAAGTGGCTAAGTGATTTGGTTTTTAGCCCGAGACAAGCCTCAACTCAATTAAGTGCCTAGAGCCGAGACCAATTCACGACTCGGCCATCACTCAGTCTCGGCTCGATCAGAATTGGAGCCAAGACTTCATCCAGCTCGATCATAAACCCAAGCCCGTATTGACAAAGCTAAGTCTTCATCGAGTCATGGCCAAGTCTTCATCGAGCCGTGGCCAAGTGTCGTGACATAGTTAAAGTCAGACTTCATCACCAACTCAAGCTGGACTAGATCACGACTTGACCAGCACCTGAAACCAACACGACCAGCACCTTAAACCCGATTACATCTCGAGCCAAGGCCGAGCCCGACTCAATCTCAGCTTGATCCCAGCTCGAACCAGACTTCTTCACAGATCAAACTGAACCACATGAATCTTAATTATTTGTCTTTTAGTGGTTTAAGGTTTTTCCTAAACCAGTATATAAATACTAAACACGCCTTCACTTGAACTTATGATTTATATTATGCTCTTCCTTTTGGTTTTTCTCTTTGTTTTTGCTTCTGAATATTCTTGGATGATCAAACCAATATATTTCTATAAATCATCTTTTTGTTTATGATTTCTTTTTTTATTTATGCTTAGTTTAAAGTTCATGAATATCTGGTGCATGTTTATCTTTCATTTATGTTCTTCACTTCATTTTCTGGGTTGATCATTGTTTCTGGGTTTGATCACTGTTTTCCGGGTTTCTGTTCTTGCTGCTCTTGATCATCATTTTTTGGGTTTCTGATCTTTCTGTTCTTGCTGCTCTTAAGAGTTTGATCTTTGATCTTGATGAATTTCTTAGTTTTTTTGTTTTCTGGGTTTTGTGATTTCGTGATCATCATGAGTAGTGAGTAGTCTCCCTGGTTTCTAAGGATGGGGTAGATTGATGCTGATCCCTTGATTCTCCTAGATGTTTAAGCTTGATCATTCATAAATTCCTTATGTTTCATTGTTTCTAATGCTTATTTCTCTCTGATCAATTCAAATATGATCTTAGACATTTCCTCATCAAAAAGGTGTTTGATGAAATGTCTAAACAAAATGATTTCAGAGACTTACATTCCTAACCCAAGAGATTGGTTGTTTAGGGTGTTTATTTACTTGAACATATTGTTTCTTCTTTCCTGCTAGGTAGTGTTCCGTTAACGAGAGTTATATCTGGATATTGCTCAGTTTGAGATCATTTATTAAAAGATTGAATTTGATTGTTTCTGAATCTGTTGCCTAGAAATTAGCTTTTGCTTGAGGTATGTTAAACTTCTAGGTAGATCAAGGAGGATCACTGATCAATTACCCCTATCATTGGGAACTTTCATTCTCAGATTTTATTTTAGTTTCATTTCCTCGCATGTTCTACATATTGCTCATTTTGTTTAGCTTTTGTTAATGCATGATAGTCCATATGTTATATTTTACTTCTAGCTTGTTCTGTTTGTTTAGGATTGTTAGTTAAACCTTTTTAATTACTTGGCTTGAATGAGTAGATCCTACTATGGCTCAGAGAGAGGAAGAGCCCCTCTGGGATTTCATCAAACGATTCAAAGTTGTGATATCAAGAGTCGTCGGAATAAGCGATAAAGTAGCCATAGGCGCGCTCTGGAAAATGCTCTGGTACAAATCAAAATTTAGAAATTGGATAGCACTCGAAAAACCGCACTGGATTTAGGACGCTCTACACAAGGCCGCATATTTCATCACCATCGAACAGGAGATGAAAGTCTTGTCCCTGAAACATAAATCAGAAAAGGCATCCACAAAAGAAGCTCCCTCAGAACAGTAATCGAAAAAGAAAAACCCTCGTAACGACAAGTACGTCTATCACGAGGGAGAAGACCTTCAGGGAGTGCATAACTATGCAATCAACCCATTTTCCGAAAGAGGAAAAAACGTAAGGTAATACCTGGACTCGAAACACCTCTTACGAAAAAATTCTTTCTGCTAGTTCCACTAAACGAAAGGTCACTCCATGGAAAACTACAAAGTCCTTGGAGCAAGGCTAACGGCAAAACTACTCGCATGAGAGATGTGAGAAATTTCTAGCGTAAACGATCTTCTCAGAAAAGAAAATCAGCCACCTAGGCCTAACCTGGTGCCGCCGGGCTACCATGCATCCTAAGGTCCTCGGACGGAAGGGAAGCGCATAAGAGAGCCTGAGGATAAAACCAGCAGTGTCAATCACCACCGAGTAAACATGATAATCGGAGGATCGTAATAATGTCAAGATAGCGTCTTTGCAATCAAAGCTTATCATCGCAAGGCTGAATCAAGCACCAACTGGCCCGATCACCTTCTCTTTACATCTTTTGGTTCATCGAAATGCGATTACTTTTGAAAAAAGCAAAGTTATCAGAATCGACATTCCTCACTACAACCCTCTCATAATTAACCTCGTCATAAGGGACCTCAAGGTTGTAAGAATCCTCATCGATACACGAAGCACCGTTGATACGCTCCTGGATCAACTCTGTCAAAGACTTGATTAACAAAGGCAAAACAGCTGGACAAGATGACGTCTCAGGCTTGGTATAGGCTTCGGACAGCCTAGGAAGTGGTCTCAGACAAGTTTGGTGGCTTGAGGTATGGTCCGATGGTCTTGTTGGCTTGGTAAACGGACAAGGAAGCTGCGGCACAAGGCTGGACAGTCCAGGTTGATGGCTCGATCTCTCGGATGGTTGCGATAAGAAGATATGGCCGAGACTTTTGTTTAAAGACTTAGCCGATGGTTTTGTGATGATTGTGAATAGAATTGAATTGAGAAACTTGATTGTTTTATGAGATAAACAATCAAGATTATGTAGGCTTTCTGGATCTCTTACAGATGTAGATTTTCGGGATTCTAAATCCAATGAGCAAGAAGAATTCAACAATTGTTTTTCTCAAACAATATAAAAGGGTTTCGACATAAAAGTTGCTAAGAATTTAGAGAGAGGTTCAACGCCTATTTATAGGCACATGAGCCTAGGGATTTTTCTAACATATCCCATTCCTTGAAGGAAAATAAAAAGAAATAAAAAGGCCCAATAAGAAAATGGAAATGGAAATCAGCTTCTAGAAGATAGGCCTTGGAAGGCAAGTTTCAGCTTCTAGAAGATCTCCTTTATTTTTTGCCAAGTATTTATTTTAAATAAATAAATACTTATTCCAAATTCTTTCCAGAAAGCTTTAACGAAGTGGATAAAGTGCCTCGTTAAAACCTTAGTGATTGATCGAAAACCCAATGCGGGAAAAAGTGATCATCTTGACTAAGGACAAAAGAGTACAGTCATTACCCACTTAGCTAACTGATCAGAGATCTGGTTCTTATGGAACTTCAAGCCTGAACAGCTGATAGATGTTGCAAGCTTGATCTTCTACTTCTGAATGTTGCATCACGTGGGCCTGGTTAGCTAGCTCTCTTGCCTTTGATCTCATGATCCTTCCTTCAGGTTCAAGCTGCTCCGGTTCAAGCTCCGGTTCAGATTCTGGTTCATCCTTGCTCACATCATCCTCCCCTTCTTGAAAACGATTTGAGCTCAAATCGGAATATGCAATATTAGGAATTAAATCATAAACGTTGAATGAACTAGAGGTTTGATACTTCCCTTTTAGGTCGACTCTGTAGGCATTTTCGTTGATCTTCTGAATGACTTCAAAGGGTCCATCAACTCGCGGCTTCAGCTTGGTTTCTTTTCTTCTGGGAATCTGTCCTTGCGCAAATGAAGCCACACCAAATCGCCAACTTCATATAGCATCTTCTTTCGTCCTTTGTTAGCATATCTTTGGTATTGCTACGTCTTCTTCTCTATGTTTCTCCTAGCTTGCTCATGTAATTTCCGAATCTGCTCTGCTTTCCGTTTACCATCAATACTGCAACGGTTTTTCTCAGGAAAAGGAATCAAGTTTAGAGGGGAATTGGGATTAAAACCATAAACAATCTCAAAAGGAAAAAACAGAGTTGAAGAGTGCTTAGCGTGATTGTAAGCAAATTCAACGTGGGGCAGACAGTCTTCCCACGATTTTATGTTGCTCTTGATCATGGCTCTTAAGAGCGTTGACAATGATTTGTTGACAACTTCGGTTTATCCATCAGTTTTGGGGATGGCAGGTTGTAGAGAATGCAAGCTTCGTTCCTAGTTTTGCCCAAAGAGTCCGCCAGAAATGACTCAGAAACTTCGTGTCTCGGTCTGAGACTATGGGTTGAGGCATTCCATGCAATCTCACAACTTCCCTGAAAAACAGATTAGATACACTCACAACATCATCAGTTTTGTGGCAAGCTATGAAGTGTGCCATCTTACTAAACCTGTCAACAACAACAAAGACCAAATCTCGACCATTTCTGGTCCTAGGTAAACCAAGTACAAAATCCATTGATATATCATTCCAAGGTTGAGAAGGGATAGCGAGAGGAGTATATAACCCGGTATTATGCGTTCTACTTTTAGCTAGCTTGGAAGTTGCACATCTTTTGCAGATTTTTTCAACATCTCTTCTCATATTCGGCCAATAGAACTTACTATGCAATCCGAGAAGTGTCTTGGTGACTCCAAAGTGACCAGCTAGACCTCCAGAGTGA
>OVBE01008141.1:1890-17549 GCA_900406425.1 Iberis pinnata
AGAGAAAATTTGTAACGTAAGAAAGTGAAAGAGTCTCAGATGAGAGATTTTTCTTGTTAAGATTTCTCGAGTTTGTAAAGGAGTGTTGGTTTTACGACTGATAATGGATTCCAGGGAAATCTTCGGCCAAACGTAGGGAAGCGGTTTTCTCCTGAACTGGAAAAATCGTGTGTGTTCATTTTGTTTATGCTCAATCTTTCTCTGTTCTTAATTTGATTGAATCTTGTGAGTGAAGTCAAGTTTACAAGAAGAAGAGGTACGCTATGTACCAGATTTCTCAAGAAATCTTCGGTCACTAGGCACTTTTGAGAGTCAAGGTTGTAGTTTCTCATCAGAAAATGGGACACTAACAGTAAAGAAAGGTTATAGAATCATTATGAAAGCAATTAGAAATGGAAAGATGTACTACTTGCTAGGAACTAGCATCACTAGTGAAGCTCACAATGTTTCAGAAGACAAAATATACTTATGGCATTGCAGTCTTGATCATATTGGACAAAAATCTTTTGATATACTGGTCAAAGGTGGTCATCTGGACAAAGCAAAGACTTCATCATTGCAATTATATGAAAACTGCATCTATGGGAAGGCTCACATAGTAAGCTTCTCAATAGGGAAACACACTAGTCAAGAAAAACTATATTATATCCATGCGGATCTATGGGGATCACCAACTATGCATGCCTCTCTTAGTGGTTATCATTATTTTCTCAGCTTAATAGATGACTACAGTAGAAGAGTATGGGTATACTTCCTAAGAACTAAGGACCAAGCATTAGAAAAGTTTGTAGATGGGAGAACGGTTTATCCATACCCGCACAGGTAGCTAGTTGGGAAATTTATTCCTGCACATATGAACCGTGTTGTTAACTATCTGCATTCGTTGATTTTTGAATTTTCATACCTCCACTACAAAATCTTCTCTTATAAATGCATTGATCATTACGGTATGAACTATTTTGTTAACGGAGATGACTTAGACGCTGACTTAGACAATATACTCGTATCTGAGAGAAATGTTGTCATTAGAAAACTTAAAATGACAAATTTATATGTCAAAACGACATCATTCTACTCATTAAAATGATAACGTGGATGTGGTGATTAACCCAGCTTATTGAGTATATTGATATTGTTTTGACAAAAGAATTATCACTTTAATTTTATTAGACAATAATGTTTCTTTTAAATACCAGTATATTGTTCATATCATCATTTGAGTCATCCTCGTTAACAGATGAGTTCACGCCGTAACGGTCAATATATTTATAAGAGAAGACTTTTGTAGTGGGGGTATGAAAATTCAAAAATTAACGAATGTATATAGGTAACAACATGGTCCTTATGTGCGAGAATGATTTTGCCAACTAGCTATATGTGTGGGCACTGATAAGCTATTCTCCCGAGTGGAAGCAAATGGTTGAAAATCAAACTGGTTTAAAGGTCAAGAAGGTGAGAACATATAATGGATTAGAGTTTTGCAACAAGGAGTTTGACAACTTCTGCACAGGGAATGGTATATCAAGACATAAAACAATCCCTTACACCCTTCAGCAAAATGGGGTTATAGAGAGGATGAATAGAAATATTCTGGAGAGAGTAAGAATCATTCTTGCAAATTCAGGCTTACGAAAGGTATTTTGGGTAGAGGTTGTAAACATTGTTGTATACTTGATAAACATGTCCCCCTCTACAACAACAGAGGAAAAGATTCATGAAGAAATATGGTCTGGAAGTCCACCAGATTACAAGTATCTGAAGATTTTTGGATGCATCTGCTACTTCCACTCAGATGAAGGAAAATTACAACCCAAGGCTAAAAAATGCATTTTCATAGGATATCCTATGAGTATAAAGGGATATAGAGTTTGGTGCTTGAGGAAAAGAGATGCACATTGAGCAGAAATGTCGTATTCAATGAAAAATTGGTGTACAAGAATATGTTGAAAGAAGACTCAGCACAAAATAGAAAGAATACAAAGTTCTTGGATATCATATTGAGGACATCAAATGCTCAAAATAGTCAAGAAGAAAACCTAGAAGTTGGGGAGGAGGCTCAAAATCCAGTTCAACCAGCATAGGCCTATGAGGACGGTAATAATGCATCAGATACTGAAGTTACACAATTAATTGCAGGTCCTCAAAGTTACCAGTTGGCCAGAGATAGACCAAAAGAGAGAAATTTACTTACCAAAACTTCTATAAGACTATGTGAGCTTTACCATGCTAGTAGCAGAAGAGATAGAGTCACTGGATCCAGCTGATTACAAGTCATCAATGAGAGATTCACAAAGAGATAACTGGAAACTAGTTGCAGATGAGGAAATGAGGTCTCTGAATTAGAATCTCACTTGGAAGCTTATTCCCAAGCCTAATAAAAAAAGATAATAGGATGCATGTGTATATTCAAAAAGAAACCAGGGATACTAGGTGTGGAGGAGCCTAGAAATAAAGCTAGACTAGTGGCAAAAGGCTTTGCTCAAAAGGAAGGAATCTATTATACTGAGATTTTCTCTCCTGTGGTGAACATGTCTTAATTAGGTACCTAATGTCTTTAGTGGTGAATGAATATATAGAGTTAGGACAATTGGATGTCAATGCAACTTTCCTTTATGGAGAGCTTGTTGAAGAAATATTCATGTCACAACCTAAGGGTATGAAGAAAAAGGAAAGGAGAACCATGTATGCCTTCTAAAGAAGTATTTAATGGACTGAAGCAGAGTCCCATACAGTGGAATCACAAGTTTAAGTATTTCATGTTGAGGATTGGGTTCAAAAGAAGCAATCAGGATAACTGTGTCTACATCAAATCCACAAGTGTATGCAAGATGTATCTCCTTTTGTATGTAGATGACATGCTGGTGGTGTCAAAGAGTATGGCAATGATCAAAGAACTTAAAGAACAACTTAGCTACATGCTTGAAATGAAAAATTTGTGAGAATCAAGAAATAGGGGTGAGCAAAAAACTCGAAACCCGAAATCCAAATATGAACCCGACAAAAAATACCCGAACCAAAAGTATAAAATATCCGAGATATTATTTTCTAAAATTTTGGATACCCGAACTCGAACTGGTATTAGCCAAAACCCAAATGGGTATTCGAACTTATGACTATTTTATAAAATATGTAGTTATGTATAAGTTTATTATCATATGGATATAAATATATTCAAGGAGAAATTGATTTTATATATTAAGTTGTGTAATTTATTGAAGCATTGAGCTTTTCGAAATATTTTCTCTTTATTTATACAACGAATCTTATAATTAAGTTGAATTAGTATAAAAAAATGTATTGTGTAATAATGTATAATAATTTAAATTTCAATAAATAAATAAATTCAAATGAAAAATGAAGGAATTGTAATTAAACTAATTATTAAACCGGTTTAACACTAACTAAAATTTTAATTCAATTCAAATTACAATAATTTTATGTTGGTTTGGTATGATTCTTTTTATACAAAAAGTTTGGATATCTGAACCCGACCCGAATCCGAAGCTAAAATACCCGAATCTGATCCGAAACTATAAAATACTCGAACGGGTTCTAGACCTCCTATCCGAAAACCCGAAAATCCAAAAAACCTGACCTAAACCCCAACGGGTATCCGAATGCCCACTCCTAGCAAGAAGAATTCTTGGTATTGATATTGTTAGGGACATAAAATAAGGTTTTTTAAGTTTGTCACATGATATATACATGGAAAAGGTAATGAAAACATTAAGAATGGATCAGTGTAAAGTAGTTCATACACCATTGGGAGTTCATTTTAAGCTTAAGCTGCAGATGAATATGAACTTGACCAAGATTTAAATTACATGAGCTCGATTCCATATTGCATTACCGTGGGAAGCTTGATGTAGGAGATGATTGGAACTAGACTTGATCCTGCTTATCCATTGGGAGTGATCAATAGGTATATGAGTAATCTAATTAAGACTCATTGGAATGCAGTGAAGTGGGTGTTGAGATATGTGAAAGGAACTCTTAAGACTTGTTTGAGGTCAAGAAAATAGAAAATTTCAGAGTATATGGAGTTTGTGATGCTGAATTTGATGCAGATTTAGATCATAGAAGATATATCTCAGGTTATACATTTTTGTCAGGAGGCTGCATAATAAGTTGGAAGTCTAATCTTCAAAGAGTCGTGGCACTTTCTACTACCTAATCTGTGTATATAGCGATGACAAAAGCTTCAAAAGATGCAATATGGCTGAGAAACTTGATTGCAGAGTTTGGTTATCATCAGAGATATATTGAGTTGTTCAGTGATTCACAAAGTGCTCTTGCTTTAGCCAAGAACAATATGTTCCACGAAAGAACAAAACATATTGCACTGAAGATGCATTTTTCAGGGAAAAATTTGAAGAATGTTATGTTCAAGTTCATAAGGTTCACACTAGTGAAAACCCAGCTGTATCTTCACTAAAATTCTACCAATTAGCAGGTTCAAGAGTTTATTGATTCTGCTAGGGGTCTCAGAAGAATGAGTTACATGAATCCGAGGAGGAGTCCACTAAGAGAGCTAAGAAGGAGATGCAAATTTGTTAAACCATGGAGGAGTTTGTTGTATATATGATTTAGAATCCAGTCTCACGGTTCTGTACACACCAAGTGATTGTTGGGTTGGTTGGGCTGGTTTGGTTCAATTCAATTTCCTTCTTTAACCTGATACGCCATCGTTTTGCTCCGTCTTCTTCAAACTGAATAAACAGAATTTGGTTGTTGACCGTTGCGAGGTTGTTAATGGGTTTTTAAGCTGGAGTTAGCTACTTAAGCTTATTTCTCTATGTTTTAAATGTATTGGGGGGGGGTGAGAACATTTGATTAGAGAGAAAATATGTGACGTGAGAAAGTGAGAGAGTCTCTGGTGAGAGATTGTTCTGGTTAAGCTTTCTCGGATTTGTAAAGGGGCGTTGATTTTATGATTGATAGTGGATTCCGGGGAAATCCTCGGCTAGGCGTAGGAAAGCGGTTTGCTCCTGAACTGGATAGATCGTGTGTGTTCATTTCGTTTATGCTCAATCTCTCTATGTTTTTCATTCGATTGAATCTTGTAAGTGAAATCAAGTTTACCAGAAGTGGTAATCTTTCCCTCCGATGTCTTGATTTGAATGTTACCAATGCCTTTTATTGCATACACTAATTCATTTGCCATCCTTACTGATCTTACATCATATTCCTCCATTTCACTAAACCATTTCTTCATGTGAGTCATATAAAACGTACAAACTGTATCCAAGATCCATACTTTGTTGTGTTTGATTGTTTCCACTACATTAGCTTCTGACATTACTAGAGACTCTACAAAATCAACCCCCGAAACTGCTAATGACTCACTATTTTTTTGTTTGAGTTTTTATGAGTGAAGTGAAGTTTACAAGAAACAAGAAAACTACAAACCGCCTATTTTCTTTTGTAATGTCGCTATACAATATTACATAGAATCTTATTAGAGAAACTGAAGCTTTATCTGCAATATATAGTCTCTATTGTAGAGTATAAGGAAACATAGTTATGTACATATATTTTCTCCTCAATACCCTACTTGTAATCACCTATATATACTCTGTAATTACCTTTATAATATAATCAGATTCTTATCTTATATGGTATCAGAGCCTTTGATACCTTCACTCTAATTTTTTTTAGCCGTCACTTCCTCTGTTTTTCTTTGATTTTCTCTGTTTTCTTTGTCTTCTTCTCTGTTTTTCACCTCTTTCTCTGTTTCCATGGACAATCATCAACCTGAAACTGTCATTCCTAATGCTGCTAACACTGTTCTTAACGTCAACATGATGAACGTTACCAAATTGTCTGCCTCGAATTTTTTGATGTGGGGAAGACAAGTTCAAACTCTTCTTCGAGGTTACAATCTTCACGGTTACCTGGATGGTACTGTTGCGGCACCTGCAACTGTAACTAATGCTGATGGATCTGTTCATGAAGCTTATACCTTCTGGCAATGTCAAGACAACCTTATATATAGTGCTTTTCTTGGTGCCATTTTCGCTTCCATTCAACCTTTTCTCTCTCAAACCAGAACATCTGCTGATATTTGGACTCATCTCAATAACACCTATGCGAAGCCTAGTCATGGTCATCTTCGTCAGATTCGTCAATAACTCAAGCAATGGACAAAAGGTACTAAGACAATTGATGAGTATGTTCAAGGCTTGACTTCACGTTTTGAACAATTGGCTACTCTTGGCAAGCCTATGGATCTGGAAGACCAGATTGAAATCATCTTGGAAGGCCTCCCTGATGATTATAAAACTGTGGTTGATCAAATTGAGGCTCGAGATTCGTCTCCCACTCTTGTTGAAGTTCATGAGAAGCTTATCAACCATGAAGTCAAGCTTCAAGGTGGAGCTATTCTCAATTCATCTCTGCCAATCTCAGCCAATGCCGTGACTTACAACTCACCTCGTCCATTCAACAATTCTTCTCGGTATAGTCAAAAAAATCGCCACACCAACCGTGGCCCTCAACCCTGGCAACAACAACAATTTCGGCCTAGACAGGACACTTGCAACACTCGCCGTTACCAAGGCCGCTGTCAAATTTGCAGTGTGTATGGCCATAGTGCTCGTACATGTTCTCAGTATCAACTAGCTGCTGGTCATACATCCAATGCATCTTCTGCCTCACCGTTTCAGCCTCGTGCCCATATGGCTACTGGTCCGACTGCTTATAATGCTTCTAATTGGATCATGGATAGCGGTGCTACCCATCACTTGACCTCTGATTTGCAGAATCTCATGTTGCATCAACCGTATACTAGTGGTGAAGAAGTTACAATTGATGATGGTTCGGGTCTCTCCATCTCTCACACTGGTTTAGCAACCCTTAACACTCCTATTAAACCACTCTCTTTGAATGATACTCTCTATGTTCCTAACCTGCATAAAAATCTCATCTCTGTGTTTCGTCTTTGTAATACTAATCAAGTTTCTGTTGAATTCTTTCCAGCGTCCTTTCAGGTGAAGGATCTCAGCACGGGGGGGGGGGGGGGGGGCTTACCCCAAGGGGGGCCTAGNCCACTTTCATCCTAATCCTCCATTCAATCCAACTTTGCTTCATCATCTCTCAAGCCGACATTGTCTCTGTGGCATTCTCGTTTAGCACACTTGTCTTTTCCCATTTTAAAAACTGTTGTCTCTTCTTTTTCATTACCTGTTTCAGACAACAAAGGTTCCATTTTATCTTGTGCTGATTGTCTCCTTAATAAATCTCATAAACAGCCTTTTCATACAAATACTATCTCATCTCATCATCCTCTCCAATACATCTATACATATGTATGGACCTCTCCACTTCTCTCCACTTCTAACCACAAATAGTATCTCATTCTTGTCGATCACTACACTCGGTATACTTGGTTATATCCTCTCCAACGAAAATCACAGGTTCGAGAAATTTTTGTTGCTTTCAAGACACTGGTGGAGAATCGGTTTGAAAAAAAATAAAGACTGTTTACTCCGACAATGGTGGCGAGTTTTCAGCTTTACGGCCTTACTTCCTACAACATGGTATCTCACATCTCACTTCCCCACCACACACTCCTGAACACAATGGAATTTCAGAACGAAAGCATTGACATATCTTCGAAACATGCCTTACATTGTTGAATCAAGCTTTGGTTCTGTGACATTACCGGCCTTATGCTTTTGCCACTACCGTGTATGTCATTAATCGAATGCCGACACCGGTTCTTCATCATGATTCACCCTATCACAAGCTGTTTCAACAACAACCGAATTATCTGAAGCTTCGGGTATTCGGCTGTCAATGTTTTCTATGGTTACACGAAGACAAAACTCGATGATCGTTCTGCCTCTTGTGTTTTTGTTGGATACTCGCTGCATCAGAGTGCGTATTTGTGTCTTGAGCCATCCTCAGGTCGTATATATACCTCTAGACATGTTCAGTTTCAAGAACATGTTTTTCTTTTCAAATGTTTGATGTCTCAACTTGTGCAACACCACCAAACACCTCCTGCTCCATTACCTAACTCTTGTCATCCTATCTCTCCTTTGTTTCCTTCACAGCCACTCGTACAAGCTCCTCTTCCTACTCCCCCGCGCTCAGCTCCTTCCCCTACAAGGCCGCTGTCATCAGTCCAGGTAAGATCAAGCACTCATCCTGCTTCCGATCTTGGTCTTGAAAGATATTCAACAGATTTGTCTAGTGTTGCAGGTACGTCTCACACCACTAATCCACCACCATTACCTCCTCTACTACCTCCAACTATTCATCCTACTACTACTTCCATTACAGTCCCTATACCACCACTTAATCCGTCTCCACCAGCTCCACCACCCATCTCAAATACTCATCCTATGACTACCCGTTCCAAAAACAGAATCACCAAGCCTCTTACCCGATTTTCACTCACGGCCCAGGTTCATAATAATAACCCAACCACTTCTTCTAAACCACCTATACCTACGACTGTAAACCAAGCTTTGAGAGATGATCATTGGAGAAAAGCCATGACAGAGGAACTTAATGTAATTACTCGGAACAACACTTATGTCCTTGTTCCACCCGCACCTCATCAGAATGTCATTGATACAAAGTGGATTTTTACATTGAAGTATCTACCTAATGGTGATCTTGACAGGTACAAGGCGCGGCTAGTTGCCCGTGGTTTCAATCAGAAGTATGGTCTTGATTTCATAGAGACGTTTAGTCCTGTAATTAAGTCTACCACAGTTCGTATCATCCTTGATCTTGCGGTCAAATCCTCTTGGTCGATTCGTCAACTAGACGTTAATAATGCCTTTTTGCAGGGCTCTTTGACTGATGAAGTATATGTCTCTCAACCTCCTGGCTTCATTGATCGGGACAGACCTAATTATGTTTGTAGGCTCAACAAGGCACTTTATGGCCTTTGCCAGGCTCCACGGGCTTGGTATGAAGAGCTGAAGCGTGCGCTACTCTCTGCTGGTTTCATCAATTCCGTAGCTGATACTTCTCTCTTCATCTACAACAATGGCGTTGATTGGGTATACATTTTAGTCTATGTTGATGATATAATAATTACGGGTAGTCGTGACACACTCATCAAGGCTGTTGTTGATCAATTGGATGCTAAGTTCTCAATCAAAGATTTGGGTCATTTGACTTATTTCCTTGGTATTGAAGCAACTCGCACATCACAAGGTCTTCATCTTATGCAGAGGAAGTATATCACTGATCTCATCACCAAGACAAATATGCTCTCGGCCAAACCTGTATCTACTCCATTACCGCCGCATCCCAAGCTTACACTTATGTTAGGTACTGTTATTGACAATCCTCATGAATATCAGAAGATTTTCGGGAGTCTCCAGTATTTATCTTTCACCAAACCCAACATCGCCTATGCCGTTAATAAACTGTCATAGTTTATGCATTTTCCTCGTGATGAACATTGGCTTGCGGTAAAACGGGTTCTACGGTATCTTGCGGGTACGGATTCACATGGTATTTATCTTTGCAATGATAATTCCCAGAGTCTTCATGCTTTCTCCGATGCTGATTGAGCTGGTGACAATCACGATTATGTCTCCACCAATACGTACATTCTCTATATGGGTCGATCCCCGATCTCTTAGTCTGCTAAGAAGCAAAACGGTGTTGCTAGGTCCTCCACCGAGGCTGAGTATCGGTCTGTCGCCAACACTGCTTCTGAGTTGAGATGGGTATGCTCCTTGCTCTCTGAACTTGATATCTCTTTATCCTCTTGCTCGGTAATCTATTGTGATAACGTTGGTGCGACGTATCTTTGTGCAAATCCGGTTTTTCACTCTCGAATGAAACATGTTGCTTTTGATTACCACTTCATCCGTGACAACATCCAATCCGGCGCACTCCGGGTTTCTCATGTCTCGACAAAGGATCAACTTGTCGATGCATTAACGAAACCACTATCCCATAGCAGATTTCATGAGCTATATTCCAAGATTGGTGTGACTTCGGTCCCTCCATCTTGCGGGGGCGTGTAAAGTATATAAAGAAACATATTTATGTACATATATTTTCTCCTCAATACCATACTTGTAATCACCTATATAGGCCTGGGATTTCTGGTTAAACGGGTCGGTTCGGGTTGGGTTTTTGGTTTCTCGGTTTTTTTGGAAATTTAGAAGTTCACCGAATAAAACCGAATAACAAAATGGTTCGGAACGGTTTGGTTTTCGGTTATTTCGGTTTTTCAGTTTGTATTCCGGTTTAACCGAATAATTTTCGGTAACCATTTAAATTTTTGGAAATCGGTTATTTTGGTTCAAATTGGTTTTTAGAACTCGAAAGAACCGATTTCCGAATTTGCAATTCACCATGTTATATACACCAATACAACAATACTTTAGACATGCATAAAAATTAAAAGATAAAACTAAAGTTCTACAAACAGATTATGAAGGCTCACAAANATTAGTTTTTAGGACACTGAAAGACAAGATTCAAAATGAACCTTGCAAGTTGCAAGACTAGAGACTCACTCAGTTATGAAGTACCTGTAAAATAGAAACAAAAACAAAAGTTAGATAATGAAAAACATAATCAGAGACAGACATTATCACTCACTTATGCATCATAAACTAGTGTCTTCAGACTTGACTTTGATTGTCTTCATTCATCTGAGAATCTGCAAGAAATCAAACACACATGTAAGTAAACAAGACTGAATGAAATATACAAAAACAGAAACAGAGTGGAGTACCTAATGAATCATAGAATTCAATTTCTTCAAACATTTGGATAAGGTTTGCAAGTTTTTCAGCTTAAAAAACTTGTCCTTAACCATTGTTGTGTACACACCAATGCCTCAATCATATGAGGACTCAAACAGCTTTTGTAAGGATCCAGTATACATCCACTGGTACTGAATGCAGATTCAGAGGCTACAGAAGATACTTGAATGGCAAGAACATCCCTTGCCATCTCGGATAAGGTAGGATATTTGATATTGTTTCTCCTCCACCATGCTAAGACATCATAGTCTAAGCCTAAACCATTTTTTGTTCTTGGGACAGTCTTCTTAAGTAAATAGATGTCAAGCTCACTAGTAGTCTCCTCATGGGTTGTGTCATTAACCATCTCAGAGTACAAAGAATCCATCCTTTCATATCCATCATCATCTGATAAATCAAAGAGCATAGAATCATGCTCTGTTTCTGTTGGATCACTTCTAGTACCTACACTACATGATGACTTGGTGCTTATCCTTGAAACATATTCTTCATATAGTTTCTGCATCACAGTCTTGATGGATGTCCTAAGATGTGCGCTTTCTAAACTGTCTTTCCCATAAAGCTTGTCAAAACAAAATGTAGCAAATTGCATCTTATTTCTTGGATCAAATACACTTGCAATTATCACAAGTGGATTCATATTAAGCAACCCATCCCAATACTTTTCAAACTTTAACCTCATGTCTGTTGCTTCTTTTTTTAGTGCATCATCACTACTATTACTTAGTGAGATTAAGTTTCTCTCAGTTGTCACAATCTCATTGTAACAAATTGAAGAAGTCACTGTCTTAGAGGCAGGACCAACTCTTTTTTCTCCACCTTCTTCAACTTCCATGAAGTACTCATTGTACATTTTGTCCTCAACTAACATTTTATCAAAAGCCACCCTCAATTTCAATGTTGTTGTCAGCATAAGATAAGTGGAATTCCATATGGTTAAACAATCTAGTGATAAGCTACCCCTAGAGACCTTCCCTGTCTCAACACGCATCTGAAATGATGCCAATCTAGCATCTGAAGATCTAACATACTTGACTGCATTTCTAATTGCAGATATGTTCTCATTCAAACTAGATAGACCATCTCTCACAATCAGATTTAAGATGTGTGCACATCAACGCATATGCAAATACAAACCATCTTTAACTAATGCATTAGGTGATTTCCTTCTTAAAACATCTATGAACAGCTTTAGAGCTCTATCATTCCCTTTTGCATTGTCAACTGTGACAGTACATACTTTCTCTATACCCCACTACTCTAAACACATTGATAGATGTTCTGCAATTGTGTCTCCTTTGTGGTATGTGATAGGCTAAAAGCTGATGATTCTCTTTTGTAAGTTCCAATTTCTATCAATCCAATGAGCAGTTACAACCATATAACTACATGAAGTAGTTGGTGTTACCCATATATCTGTTGTCAGTGATACCCTTTGTTTATCAGTTCCAAAATGCTTCTTCAAGCTTGTCTTCTCTTCAACAAACATCTCATATATATCTGATGTGGCTGTCTTTCTACACTGGACTGTGTACATTGGCAGTACATAATGGAAGAACCTCCTAAACCCCTCTCCTTCCACAAAGTTAAAAGGCAACTCACTTAATACTATCATCTCATTAACCGATCTCCTAAACAGATGTTTATCATATTTAACTGTTCTCATTACACCACCACTATCACTAGCTAAGACCTTTTGAGATCCAGACTCTAAAAAGGTCTTGTACAACTTGTATCTGAGGTTGTGATTTCTCATTGAGCTTGTTCCTGTCTTCTTGGTGTCACACCCAATTAGAATGCCACAATATTTGCAGTGGCAGACTGTATGATCATCCTCCTTTTGGGTAAAATGTTGCCACACTTCAGACTTGTGGCTACTCTTTCTCTTTTGTTTAGGTGGTTGTGCAGAAGTTGACCTCTCAATAGATGTTCTTTTTCCAACAGCAGGAAGTGTTCCATCTTCCTCACACCCGATATCCTCATTCAGCAAATCATTATTGTTGTCTTGAGAAGAGTGAGAAGACATGATACTTCTACACTCAGTGTTAGACAACCCATTAGGTCCTGAAGTCTAATTTTATTTCCAGGATTAAGGAAGGTGATATTCCTTTATCACCTTCACATAATCAAAGTGACAAAGTCACTTATATTGTTGTTTATACTTTATAGTTTATACTTTATATATTTGATTTTACTAACTTAGACTTAATTATCAGTTATTAGTTTATACTTTTTATACTTATATTGTTATAACACAGTTTAATACATATTATTATTGTTATACTTCACAGTTAACATAATCACAGTTTGTTGTTCTAGTTAACATAATCACAGTTTGTTGTTCTACTTAACATAATCACAGACTGTTCACACTTCACACATTAACATAACCAGTTATTCACATTATCATACATTCATCATCATAGATCATTAGATTATATCCCTAACCAGTTTATTTCATATAATCACATCATACTATCATTTCAGATAATCACAATATACTACCATACATTCATCTAATCACAATATACTATCATACATTCATCAATCATCATCATTGTCATAACAAGTTCATTTCAGATTATCACATTAATACAGTCTCATACATTAATCATCACATATTAGATCCCTAACAAATTCATTGTTTAGTAGTTTTTCAAAGTTAATTACTAAACTAAATTGTGATCACAAATTAGATCCCTAACAGATTAGATCACATCATCACAACCTCATACATTCATCATCACATATTAGATCCCTAACAAATTCATTGTTTACTAGTTTTTCAAAGTTAATTACTAAACTAAATTGTGATCACAAATTAGATCACAGTCTCATACATTAAACAATCACAGATTACCTGGAATTTGCAAATTTCTGAATCTCTGATGCTGATTTTCCAAATCCAAACAGCTACAAATCCTTGCAGACACAAAAAATCAGGGTTATAATACGAAATCAGAAAATTAATTAAAGTACTAAAGTATTAGAATATTCAAACCCCAAATCCAAAATCGAAAACCCTAAAATCCCTAAAATGTAAAATCAAACTAAAAAACCAACCCTAATCTACTACGCATGCAACATCAAAGATTCAAAGATTAAGAAACGCCCAAATCAGCAAACCCTAGCCGAACAACTAAAACTTTCGAATTTTTAAAAAATTGAAAACCAGAAGAAGAGGTTGAGATCTTTACCTCTACGAAGACAGAAGACGACTGAGATGAAGGTATCTTCTATATTTTGCTCCGGATTAGCAGAAGAAGATGAAGAAATCCACAACAGATGAGGAGTCGCGATGAAGAACAATCGCCTCCTCTGATTTTTTTTTCTAGGGTAAAATGAAATTAGGTTTAATGAAAATTATATATATTATGGTTTAATCGGGTACCAATCGGTTCGATGTTACCGAACCGAACTGTTGCACGAACCGAAATTAATTTTTCAGCTTACCAATCGGGTTTTGCCTTCGGTTCAATTCCGAACCGAACCACTCCTTCACCGGTTCGGTCTGGTTCGGTAATTTCGGGTCGGTTTAAAATCCCAGGTCTACACCTATATATACTCTGTAATTACCTTTATAATATAATCAGATTCTTATCTTATATCTATAAGCCCATAGTCAATTTATCATTGGATGGTTTATAATCGACAATATTTTAATATTGTACCTGAAAAGATTTGGTTAACACATGATTTTCAAATGATGCATGTGGTGTATATATATTTGAACTCCGAAGATAAAGTATATAAACCTTCATTACAGCAAAGAAAAATCGACATGATGGGATTGTTAACACCGTTGTTTACGCACTACTTTAAAAGTCAATCCGTTTGTAAAGGAAGTCTTCACCAATAATTGAATTTATATTTTCTTCCACAAGTAATATATGGAAACGAGAAAACGAAAATCAGCGTGTATTATCTTTGCTTCCCGGTTGTTTTAGTTTTTATTTTTTAAAATTTCGAGTTTTTTTAGTTAAAATTTACGAATTTTGACTTTTGAAATTTGGAGTTTCGACTATCAAAATTTACGGGCTTTGTAATGTTTTGCTATTGTAAATTTCTTCGGTTATTATTAATATTAATGACGACAAAAAAAAAGAAAACAATGAAATTTTTTTTTTCTTTAGGTTTATTTAGATGAAAGGTGAACAGAATATTTTTTGAATCAATGCAGGGCCGGCTCACATAGGGGGCGGGGAGTGCGACCGCCCCGGGACCCCGACCCGTGTTATATTGATTTAGGAGTCCATTTTTTAATAAATTTCTGAATTTTTTTTTTTGTGATCATAGCCTAGTGTCTAAGTAGTTCTCTCCCAACTGAGAGCGTCAGAGTTCGAACCCTGGTGGATGCAATAGATGCAGAGGTGACTACCATTGGACCACTTGCTCATTTGCAATTTCTGAAAATTAGATATATGATTTTTCATAAATATATATATTAAGGTTTTTGAATAAATTTTATAGTTGAAATCTAATTTAAATTTTTTTAATAGTGTTACTTAATTTTTTATATATAAATTAAAAAGTAAAAAGCCCAAAATTATATTTCGCTTAGGAGTCCATAATATTTTTGAGACGGTCCTGAATCAATGATGGGTTTATGGTGTATGTATTGACTGGTTATTCACTTACAATTCGTAATTACTATAATTACATGCGGTAACTGTCTTTAGTGTTTGATAATAAATATAAAATATTGCTTTAAACGTTGTGGAAAAAGAAAATTGCTTTAAACCTAAGTTTTTTTCCATAAGAGTGATTAGGATGGTTTTAAAAATTTATAAACGAAAAGTTTTTAACACGATGACGGGAAAAAGCTAATTAATATTATCATTCAAAGGAACATATATAAATTATTATTTTCTCTGAATAATTGACCATCGTTATCGATCCACATATAGTCCA
>OVBE01008142.1:0-17543 GCA_900406425.1 Iberis pinnata
TATACTGTGCTACCGTGATCTGTTCTCTGCAGCATTAGTTTTAGGATTAAATTCCAAACCTATCAGCGAGATTATGGGTCTCAAGGCTTAGGTTGAGGTCCTTACTACTGCTTGCGAGGTTGCAAAGAAAGCATCCGCCAAAGCCAAGGCGAAGATCCCGCCTCTTGANGACCTATCAGCGAGATTATGGGTCTCAAGGCTTAGGTTGAGGTCCTTACTACTACTTGCGAGGTTGCAAAGAAAGCATCCGCCAAAGCCAAGGCGAAGATCCCGCCTCTTGACTTAGAGGGATTTATGCGTCCGCTCAGCGTTTATCCTGTTGTGACTCCGCTTCTCACACCCGATGGGATCTTTCCTGTTTCGCTATCAGACACGACAACCAACGGCCCAGCTCTCACCTCGGCTGATGCGATGACTCTCATTGATGAGTTTGGGTCCAACATTGGGCCCAAGATGGATGATATAATAGAGGAGATTCGTGCCGCCATTGAGGAGGATCCTGTGCAGACTTAGCGTCATTTATCACTTTCACCTTTACGATTTGGAGACTTATGTTATTTCCAGTACTTTATGCTTTTGTACTTTTTTGGGATTATCCGAAGTCTACTTTATCATTTTAAGAATTTATTATATGTTGCTCAGGATGGCCTGATGCTTTTCGATTTATTATGAGTATGTTTGCTTTGATGACTTTCTCTTGTGTCTGCTTGAATAATCTGCCTTTTTTGTGCAAATTTTGAATAAGACTTAACCAAACTTTAATTCATTCACATGATGCTTTCAATTCGTCACCACCTTTTAATATTTTGAGTGAACGCCATTAATGTTTTTTTTTTCTGCTTTCTAGCATTGCTTGATCTTAGTTTGAACTCTTTCTTTGTAGCCTGACCCTTGGTCCTTAAAATTGTTATCAGTTTTTTGTTCGAGTTCACTCCAAGATCATTTTAAATTTGAGATCAGGCTTTTGATTCACGAACTCTTTTTTACCTTAGCTTTTTTAGCTTTCAACTTAGCTTTTATTTAGCTTTTTTTCTTAGCTTTTTAATTCAACTTTTTGTCTTAGCTTTTATTGTATCTTTTTCAATGTTCGGTTCGCGTCCTTTGTGTGAGCGCAAATGGAGTACATAAATGTCATCACGAATTCGTTTACAAAACTATCACGGACTCATGTCTCCTTTTTCTTAGGAGCAATTCGAATTCTGTAATTAGTATTGGGCTCTAGACTTTACACCAACCATATAGCAAATTCGAGAATCCTTCCGACTTCCCCAGAAAACTCATGTGCCATCTTCCGTTGGGAACTTACGCATTGGTGGTAGGTAGATGCAACAAATTTCATTTAATGGAGCCAGAGAGTCCCCAAAATGACATTGTAAGCCGCCGATCGGTCCACTACTGTAAACTCAACAAGCTTCTGGACTCCCTTTGCAGACACCAGAAGTTTTATTGTTCCGAGAGACATTTCTGCCGTTCTATTAAATCCTGTTAGAGGGGGGGGGAGGTTGTAGGAACATGACATTCACCGTGCTTCCTATGTCGATCAACACTCGTGATATCTTGCAATTTGCTCCAATATCAAGCTTAACGACCAAGATGTCATCATGAGGTAAGTCTAAACGAGAGGCATCCTCCTCGGTAAATCTTATCTCACCCCTCGAATCCGAGGTGTAACTTTCTTTATCACAATATGATTTTCTTACGTACAATTTCACCAAAGAGACAAACTCTCGGCAATGTCTCGAGCCTCCCATGATGAAGTCTATTCTTTTCTTATGAGGATCCTTTGAAGTACTTCCCCGCTCTTGATTTTTTGCTCTCTTAATTGCTGGGAACTCTCTCTCTCTTCCTTGGGAGCTTCCATCTCACGCACAATTGCTTCTAGATCGATCATTTTTTTAAATTCTCCTTTGGCAAACTTCTTGCTGAGGATGTTCTTGAGTTTGAAGCACTCATGCATTGCATGCCCATTCCATTTATGTAACTCAAAAAAAAGAATCATGCCGCGTCTTAGCATTCGTGGACCTTCCCCACTCTCCTGCTTTTGGCTTCCTTTCTCGATATTGTATGAGTGAGATTCCTTAGAACTCCCTCTGTATTCCTTGTTGTCTCTCTTCTTGGAGAGGGCAACCTTTTCTTCTTCGGCAATCATCTAATTTACAGAGTGATGAAGTGCGTCTTCGATCATCTCTGGCTTGTGGATTGTCTGTCAAAGCGAAATGGGGACTCATGCTAGAGTCCATGTTTGAGTGTGAGAAAAACACCATCAACTCGCTTACGCTAGCTACCTTTGCTTTGACACTCTTGAAACGCTCGATGAAACTTCAGAGCAATTCAGTTGGACCTTGACTTAGAGCCCAAAGGTTAGCATCCGATGTTCCATTGTCCATGAAAATGGAAAAATGCTTCAGGAATGCCGTCGAAAACTATGTATAGCTATCAATCAAACCTTCTTCAAGCTAAGAAAATCACTCGAGAGTTGATCTCGTCAGGTTTTCAACGTAGAGTCTGCAGTATCCTGCATCTTTCTCTTCTTCGATGAAATGTGTTCTAGTCATGGTAATCCTGAAAGCTGTCATGTATGCCTTTGGGTCTAAGTTCCCTTCATAAAGAGGGGTCCTTAACTTTCTGTTGTCCTTTATTTATGCCTCGGCAATGCGCAAGGTGAAAGGAGTCCTCTTTGTTTATGCGATCACACGATCAATCTCAGGAACCGCATTGGAAACTCTATAGACCTTTGACGTCAATGCAAGGAGCTCTACATTCACCTTATCAATTGATTTCCTGAGCGCGTCATAATTGATTTCTTTGGTTATGCGAGCTCTTTCCAGCGTTGTCTTTGGCTCTCTTCATGGAGCTTAGAATGTGCAATTCTCCAACGTCTCCTAGAGCTCTCAGACGATCCTCGCATAGATGGTTCTTTGGCTCCTGACTGCTACCTCCACCTTGCAGGTTTCCCTAGTTCTCAACCCTCCACTGGTAACTTGGGATCCCCATAGCTCCTCTCTCGAAATTCAGATGATCATCAGCTCTTCGGCTCGCGCCTAGTAGATCCTCATCTCCCTAGTTCGGACCCAGAAGATCCTTAGCTCTCTGATTCGCATCCAGTGAGCTCTCGGTTCTTTGCTGAGATAGCAGAATGTTCTTGTTTACGCCCATGAGCTCCTCAGCTCTCCGGTTCGCACCCAGATGATCCTCTGCTCTCCGGTTCGTACCCAGAAGATCCTCAACTCTTCGATTTTCATCTAGAGATCTCTCACCTCTAATACCAATTCATCATACGCTCTCTAAGATCAAGAAAATTGGCTATATTCTCCTCGTTAGGTTTATCAGAGCTTCAAGGCGCACCTCCAGATATGACTGGATATTCGTCAATGTCACGAGCCGAGTTGTCACATGCTTCTCATGACTGTTGAACTGAGCGATGAGCGTGTCGCTTAATTCTTTTTGCTTCTTGGCATATGCCACCAGCATTGCGAGCATCATCTTCAGCTCGGCTAGGGAGTCCTGGTTCATGATTGGAGCCACCTGGTTCACGACAAGAGCATCTTGGTTTTTAATCTGAGTAACTGTTGGTGTTTCCATTTCTTATTCTGGGTAGAGTGGATGCTCTTCAGAATATTCGCCGGGATGTTTGTCTTCTCTTCCCATAGACGGCACCAAAATGTGAGAAATGGATATCTCACACTAGATTTAATCGAAAAATTTGCGAAGAATTCGTAAATATGTGTTTATTGATCGACTTTGGTTACAATTCTCTCACGAGTTTAGAAGTGTTTTTCTCTCAAGAGTTATCAAATGAAAAATTTCCAAACCCCTAAACTTGAGCTCCTCCCCCTATTTATAGCATTAGCTCTCTTTATGAGCTCCCTTCAATGGAATTTATTGCAAAGATTCTCCCTTTGAATTCTCTCTCGTAACTTCCAATTCTGTCACTAATCAGGCGTGATTCTCGGCGGTAAACCCGGAGACCGTTAACTTTATTCTTAGCTCTCCTCACGAGCTCATCTCTCCTGGCGAGCTCAGCTCTCCTCGCGAGCTCAGCTTTCTTCACGGGCTCACCTCTCCTGGCGAGCTCAGCTCTCCTAGTGGACTCACCTCTCCTAGTGGGCTCACATCTATTTGTGAGCTTAGCTCTCCTAGTGGGCTCACCTCTCCTAGCGAGTTCACCTCTCCTGGTGGGCTTACCTCTCCTGGCGAGCTCAACTCTCCTGGTGGGCTCAGCTCTCCTGGTGGGCTCAGCTTTCCTAATATACCATATAAACTTAACGGCAAGGTGGGCCGGGTATAACTTCCAAAAATCCGACCCAAAAAAATTTATACTCCCATACATATATATATATATATATATATATTATTTTGTATAAATTTACCAATCTAACACAATTTTACATAGATTTTGAACTTCACAAAAGTAAAAAATAATTAACCCTATCTATTATAAATATATAACAACAATTTTTCAGTAATTAAGATTTAAAAGACCTCTTAAAAAGTAAAAAAATGCAAAATATTAAAATGCAATTAGTAGAAGTAATAAGAAATAATTTATATTTCTTTTTCTTAATGAATGAATGCAACAAAAATAAACACAAAGTATTATCATGAGAAAAATTAGAATAGGGAAAAGTGCAAAAAATAATCATTATAAGCTCATTTAGTGAAATATAGCATAAGTAATGTTGAAATTTTAAATTTTAGGTTGTTCAATTGAACCACTTATGCTGTATGTAGGTCTTTCCATCACAACATTACATGTTGGGAAAATCCTATACATAAAATATAAAAAGTCATCAACGCATATTTCTAATAAATTGTGGTTCATCTTAATGTTCATATTGTATCACTTGCCAATAAGAATTTTGACATCTCTTGATGCAATTATCATAGAAAGATTCACATGTAGCATCGAAACAAGATAAAAAAAACTTGCAATTTTAGAATTAGGAGCTTCCCATGCATTATTTTTAACGGATTTAGTATATTGTTCACTCGAAACACCAAAATTAAACATATTTTATTTTAATATTTTATCTTCTTTTATATAGTTAAAATTATATTAACTTTACACTAATAACTATGATTTTCACTTTTTGAAACTTAATAAATTTTAATACGTATATATTTTAATGAATGAAATCTATTACTTTTGCTACAATCCTTTTGTTAGAAAATTAGCTACAAATTAAGTTTGTGTTACAAAAAAATTGTAAACTCCCTTAAAATTGAACTGTAAACGATATTGAATTTATGTTATAAAACAAGTCTCGCTTCCTAAGAATAAGGGTATAGAATGAAAAAACAACTCTAAACAACTACGAGGTAATCAAACTAAGAAATCATTGAGAAAAAGAAAAAAAGATAAACAAACCAATTTTCATTGATTGATTTCATTTCCTTTTTTCCTTTCTGTTATGAGCTTCATCCGTTCTCAAACCACACATTTAGTATCTGCCGTTCACATGCACATGTGTTTTCCCCTATTTCCTGTATCAGTTTGCCACAAACAAGGATGGTAACAATTTATTGTTGCCACTATTTTTATTTTTTGATTAAATGTTAAATTTATTGATTAGAAAATAAAGAGTACATATTTACAGGAGAAATAGTGAGAAAGTGTGTGAAAAATAGTAAAAAAAAAACCTTTAGGTGTGTAGAGTGTTCAAAGTTGCGTCGTTAAAATCTAATACTATAAAATCCTGTGGGATAAAACTAGTATTGGAAAAAAAGAGTACAACCTTTAAAGAAAACCTAGAAGGTGTAGAAGAAAACGTAAGTCGAATATATCCCATTGAGGAAGAGTAAAAGTTTGAGGCAGTGGTCATGAATGTGCTAAGGATGGAGTGAGTTCCATCGATTGGGGAGATGATAGAGCCCTGAGTGAGGAGCATATTGGAAACTTGTAATGCGGTCCTGGAGAGACAGAGAGTGATGGCCGAACGAAGATGTGCATGTGAGAGATGAGAGTTTATATAAAGAAAATGTGATCACGAGATTCGTTTGGCTCACCATAAAGAGTGCATGGCTGAGCGATTCCCCAAATACGCATTCATCTACCTGTCTGTAACATGTCAAGAATAGCTAGCCAAGAGATAAAAGCATACCTAGGTATTGATTGAGGAAACCAAATAGTAGAAGACCAAGGTTGTTTAGGGTAGGAGGGACTTAGCTGGCTCCACGTTTGAGAGGAGGAGAAGTACGACTTGTACATGTTTGGACCATGTTTCCAAAGTACTTTTTTGGGGCCAGCATGTGGATTCGAGAGAGGTAACGTGATGAGACATTGATGGAGTTCCCGTACAGGGGTTACCCGAGGTCTTGTGATATGCCAATCATGTGGAATTGCAGCACTGGCAACACATGAGTGGCGAGGTATATCAAAATCCCTTATACCACGATCACCTGCAATCGCATATAAGAGACCAAGGGCAGTCCAATCTTCAAACCATAATGAGGTACTGAAGCTATTACAATGTTGGATCTCAAATATGACACCGCGAGTGATCGAGATTGTAATAGCTTCCGTCAGAGCCATGAGCCATTTGGCGCAGACGTAGTATCCCAGAATGTGGAACCGCAACTGAGATAATAATGAACCCAAGAGGACCAGAATGAACTCGGATTGGAAATTAGTCGCTAGATAAATTATAAGGAGAATACCATGGATGCATCCTCAAATGAACAGATTCCATGACCACCAACATCTTTTGGTTTACAGACATCAACCCAAGCCAACTTGGACATATGATGATTAGTTGGAGATCCTGACCACTAGAAGTTGCCGCACATACTATTAATCTCGCGAAGACACGCTTTAGGTAGACGAAATGCCGACTGCCAGAAGTTAACTGTACTGATTATCACCGACTTGATTAGTTGCAATCTACCTGCAAAAGAAAGTAATTTACATGCCCAAGAGGACATGCACAAGCGAAGATGATCCAATAAGGGTGCATAATCAGCGCGATTGAACTTCTTAGTGGTGAACGGAAGTTCCATGTAACAAATGGGGAGAATATCATGCTTTACTCCAATTCAATTGACCATATCTATGGTGTCCATTGCTGGTTGAGCCGACATATAGATTGAGGATTTGTTGATATTAACCCGAAGCCCTGATGCTTTCCTAAAACTATCCATGACATCCATGATACCAGCTAACGAGTCAGGGGTTCCATCAGAGAACACCAATTTGTCATCATCGAAATACAAGTGAGTGAGACGTGTGTTCTTACATCAAGGGTGATATCCAAAATGTCATGATGTTGTCGTTGTATTTAAAAAAGAAAATTTTTTTTAACAATGACATATAGATAAGGAGATTGTTGGTGTAGAAACCCCTTCCGTAGGATTTTGCCTCAGCTAGTATCATCCTATAAGAGTTGACCCAGTACGCATTAAGCACAAAATGGTTGACCGAATAAACTATCCACCTGAGTATGATAGAGAGGCAAGCGAACACTCAGGACACAACCGGACTGGGAAGGACACAAGCGCATGACGAGCAAGTGGAGACCAAGTCTAGGTGGTTCCGAATAGAAGAAGTCCAAAAATTGGTGCCGTCTGTGGGGAGTTTTAGGTTCTTTGACGCAAAAGGAAAACCACAGCCAGATCCACCACTATCATGGCCGATAACGCATCAACACAACTAGATGGATATACTAGCACAATCCAGACACTCCACCAGTCCATATAATCCATGTCGGAGAGACTGGAGACACTCTGAACAGGTCCTTGCTTGACCAGCTCGATCAAATGACGAAGGAGTCCGCTAACCAAACTAAGACGATTACCAAATGCCTCGACGGGTGACCTCTTCGCCACGACGTCCGACAAGGACCTCCTCGTGGCGATATCCCATCTCAGGAGAACATTCCAGGAGATTGTGTTTCACCCAAACCCCGTGCTTCGGTAGAACGCACGAAAGCCATCTTGATGTCACCGAAACTCCGCCAAATGACGACCTCGAAAGGGAACAATCCAACTCGAAAGGCGACCAATCCAATGACAACCTCGAGAAACCAAGTCGCACCATGACCCCTAAGGGATCGGATGATGAAGAGGATCAGACCGATCAGTCAAAAAACCCTGAGTATGCAAAGGAACGAGGAGGGTGATCGTATCCCACCTTCCCGATCTGGGAAGCGACCCCAACGCTTGATAAGGGAAATACAGAAAAGGAAAAACTCCCTTCAGGAGGCCGCCCGAAAAATGAACTCTAAAGTTCACCAGGACATCAGTTCAGCACCCGAGCTGGACCGACTAATTGAGGAGACATTCCATAGTCCGTATGCCCCACACATAAAAATGCTAAGGTGCGGAACCAAGGGAAAATAAAAATTCCTTTCTATGAAGGAAAGACGGATCCTAGTTTGTATATGACCACTTTCTGTATTGCAGTTGGGCGAGTGCAGTTTGACGAGCATGAAAAAGACGCGGGCTACTGCCGACTCTTTAGCGAGCATCTTCAGGGTCCAATGCTCACTTGGTTCTCTCGACTACCCGAGGGATCGATCCACATCTTCAACCAAATGAGCTTGATGTTCTTGAAGAATTATTAAGTATATATCGAGCGAGACATCTCATACAAAGATATGTGGATCATGACTCAGGGCCCTAACGAACCCCTCCAGAAATTCATCGACAGATTTAAAGAGGCAATATCCCGGGTAGTGGTCACTGACAACGGTGCCATCGCTGCCCTCAAAAACGTGGTATGGGGAGAATCTGAATTCCAGAAAGATCAAATATTCAACCCCCATCTCTAATCAATGATGCACTGCACCGAGGGAAAGTATTTGCACGAATAGAAGAAGACATGATAGAAATACGGAAAAGAAGCCGAGAAAAAAACCCTATCAACCAGACAGCCATCCCAAAACAAAACTCCCCAGCAGGGAACCAAGCCTTTTTCACCGGAAGACCCAAAGGTGGACCTTGGAACCAATGGAAACGATATGAGGAGCAATGGAGCATCAAGAAACATTGCGATTACAACAACCAAGATGGCCACTCCACCGAAGAATGTAGGAGCTTTAAATCCTTCCTCTACAACAAATACCAATCCAGAGAATTAATCGAAAGGTGAAAGCTGGGGTTCCCAGCCGGAGACGGACGACCAGAATGAGGAGACCAACCCCCCCACAGCAGACTCGAGAAGATTTACCTCAGATAGCTCCAACCCCACTATTCAAAAAATAAATTAATATGATCATGGGAAACCACGAATTTGGCTTCAACTCGGTGAAAAAAATCAAAGCCTACAGACGTAGGGCGGCTTCGTGCGAGAAATGGCAAGTCAAGTCCCCCGAGGCAGGAGAACCTATAGAGTTGACGAAATGGACACCACAGGACTTGACATACCTCACACTTACCCAATGGTCATTGGTAGGTCTAGATTTAATCCTAAGACTAATACTGCAGAGAACAGTTCAATATAGCAAAGTATAGGGTATTGAATCCACAGAGACCATAAGTACACGTTTCAGTTTCAAATCAAGCTAAAGCAGAAATAAGTAAGGTTGTTTGTAATGAATCAAAACAATAAATAGAAATAAAAGCGTCAGGCATCAGGAAAACCACAAGTAATCATGATTGAAAGTCAATTTATCACTCAGGGATTTTCTTTGAAAATAGTTCTCAACATGAAAGACAATAGTGGAATAATTTCCTCTCGGAGTACTAAACCCTATGCTCAAATTATCAGTGACAAACTCTCGCCGTCTTTTAAATAATAGAACATGCAATACAGTTCAGATTCAATTATTCATAAGCAATCAAGACAATACTCTCACAAGCAAAATCACTTATTTATCTAGACTAGATCTAACTTCTAAACCAGATATCTTTGTGTTTAACAGTTTAATATCAATGAACTAGTTAGCTACTCTAATTCATGCATTAATAATAAGTCTAGACTAAGAACCTAACAATTATTATCACCTTATGACAAATCTAACAATCAAACCCTGATTTCCTTGGAAAACCCTAAAACCTAACTAGTGAACTACTCATATATTGTAAAGGATGAACAACACAATATCAAAGAAGAACACATGATTAAAATAGATATAGATATATAAAAGGGTTCATAAATCTTCTCCAAATACATGTTGAATCTCCTCTCCCTCAGTAATTCTCTCAAAATCTAAAATAAAGTTTGGTTCTAAAAACCTAAAATATTATATATTTATAAGCTAAAAATGTAAAATAATAAAATATAGAAAACTTGGATAAGCTTGAGGACTTGGTTGCAAATTTGGAAAAATTCAACTCCTTCCCAAGGGATGTGCTCGATCGGGCATATGGTTGCTCGATCGGGCATATGGTTGCCCGATCGAGCAACTAATGTTTTTGCGTGACTCATTCTTCTTGCCCGATCGATCTCTAACTCCAGATTTTTCTATGACTTTTTCCCGATCGGGCACATTACTTGCCCGATCGTGCACTTCTATGGCTTTGCTCGATCGGTCTTCTAAAGTGCTCGATCGAGCACTTTGTTCTGTGATTTCTGAAAACTTCTGAAATCTCCTGAAATGCATTGTTTTGCTCTGACTCGACCATAATACTTAGAATCCTGAAATTCTACAAAACATGCAACAAAACACTCGGAATAATGCAGAATAGCAAACATAAATGCCTACTATTATGCATCAAAACCGAGTAATATTAACTCCCCCTGACTTAGATCTTTGCTTTTCCTCTAGTAAAGCAAGATTCAATTTGGAGAATAGGTTTGAAATGGACCACACAGAAACTCACAAAATCTCAAAAAACATAAGCATAGTTTCAAATCCAAAAGACACCAATCTCAAACAACTACTTAGACTGAACTGTTTACCCCACTAAACTAACACCCTGTTTCCTACTCTAAATCCCAAATCAATCAAGCATCAAATCATATCAACCAGCTCTTTAAATTCAGTTAAGTTCAAATACATGCATTCTCACCTATGGTATATCAATCTATTTACTCAAGTACCTCTTCTATCGAAATGCCCATAAGCATCAACCAACTTCCGGTCCTGATCCCTTTTCCCCCTTTCTCACTTCTTTTTCTTTCTTTTCGCACTTTTCTGCATTTTTTCTTTTCTTTTATTTTTAACTTCGCACTTTTCTGCATTTTATTTTCTTACTGATTTTTGTTTAGCAGCCCGTCAATGATTACGAAATTCTAGGTCACGCTTTCAACACTTTTTCTACCGGGTTTTCTATATTTTTCTGAAGGGAGAGAGAAAGGACCCGGACCGTACTGAAAGAACTTGTTGGCTTTACAGAACACTGAAGAGCAAGATACCTTATTCTCAGAGTATATCAACACCGTAAGCAAGAATAATTTAGATTTAAATTAAGTCCTATCATGGCAGAGCTAGCATCACTTCATCAATCACTCAAAANAATTCTCAGAGTATATCAACACCGTAAGCAAGAATAATTCAGATTTAAATTAAGTCCTATCATGGCAGAGCTAGCATCACTTCATCAATCACTCAAAACACCTGAACTTTCAGAAACAAATTAATCAGTAATGGGGTTCCAATCTTAATATCAGCAATAAATCTAAGTCAGTAATCTAGAGAAAGTGAAAACCATACCCACACTTGGCTATTTATTATTTTTGATTTTGATCATGGTTCCTTCGACTCCATAGACTCAGCTAGATTAAAAACAAAAATTTTGAAAAATTTCACCAAAAAGATAAAACATCAAAACGTAATTAGTATCATTACACCCTCCCCCAGACTTACTTCACACCGTCCCAGTGTGAAAATAAATCCAAAAGAAGGCATAGAAGTAACCAGGATCGATAGAAAAATTTGTAATGGATGAAAATAGATAATACTATATGAGTGGTCAAGGGAAAGAGGTTTACTAAAGGTGAATTGCTCCCAAATCTGTTCTGAACTCCTTTGCCTTCTTTACAATGCCTGCAAAAAGAACAAACACTCAAGAAAATTGTAATTAATGGTTGAACAACGATTGAGCAATGATAGCTTAAAAACTAACAAGAATCAGTTGCAAGAGAAACCATTAAGGCATTATGATCGAGCAATACTAATCAAAAATCAGCAAGAATCATATAGCAGAGGCATCATTCAGAACATTTAACAGCAATCATTCCAGTATCACACAATTAATTGGTAAGTAATGAGCAATGATCAAGCAGTACTAACTATAATTAGCAAGAATCAAGAATTACTTAATGAGAGAGACCAATCAATCATGAATTTAAAATCAGCTCAAGTCTAAACAAAAGAAAGATGGTGAATGGTGAGCAATGATATAAGCAATACTAATCAAAATTAGCAAGAATCAAGAGAGAAACCATCCTAATAGCCAAAAATTCAGGTGAGATTAGATAAGAGATAACCCGAAACGTTTTGAAGAATATTCACCAGTAATAACCTGAAAAAATTTAAATTCAAAATTAAAAATAAGTAAGTTAGGACTGACTCAAAATTGAAAAACAACTAAACTAGACTCCAAACAGTGGGTTGCCTCCCACTCAACGCTTTGTTTAACGTCACTTAGCTTGATGGTACTTACCTTTACGTTGGAAGAGAATCAACATCCAGCGATGTTCCATAACAAGCTCCAAATCCATACATCTTTAAGTTCAGGACCTTACCCAGCAAACCTTTTTGCAGCATCAATCCCTTTCTCTTTGAACTCCGGGGTGAGTAAAACTCTAAACTTCGAAAAGAGCTTTGATAACCCCTTTCTTTTTACCTTTTACTCAATTGTATCCCCAACTAGTGCTTGAGGGATCAAAGCTACTTGAGACTCTTTCCTTACCTGCTTTGGTTTCACTTTCACCTTCTCCTTTACCTTAGAATTCCCATTCCTTGTTGAGATTGGAGGTTCTTTGTGTAAGACTTCAGCAAGTACACACTTGGGATCCGATTCAATATGAACTCCATGCTTCATCTCCTCCTCTTTTACCATAGTTAGCCTAGGTGTTCTTCTTGGGGATATCGCTGGATAGAAAACCATTTTCTTGACATTTTTCAGAGAAACACGCCGATTGGTTAGATCAACAACAACTCCTACGGTTGCAAGGAAGGATCTCCCAAGAATCAACGGTTCATGTGGATGCTCACCCGTCTCTAAGAATGGAAATCAATAGGGACGAGATAATTACCAACTTGTACCAATAGATCCGAGATAAAGCCAATAGAAGAGACAGTAGAATCATTAGAAAGCGTGAAAGTCATATGAGATGGTTTGATACATGATATTCCCAATCGTTCTTCAACAGTCATCGACATAACACTCACATCAGCTCCAATATAATAAAGAGAATTTGTGAATTCTACTCCATTAATCGAACAAGGAAGTAAGAATTTCCCTGGGTCTTGCAGCTTATGAAGCTTCCCAAGTAGATTTGGTGGCTTCCCAATCATCTTACCATCTTTAAACTCTGATCTGGGCTTTGTAGGGTGTACTAGATAAGGGAATCTCGGCTTATAGGTCATTAGAGAAATTTGCGATTCCAGGCATGTTTGCTCGATCGGGCAAAGGTTTCTGATTTTTGTCCAAATTTAGAGATCCATCGGGAAAGTGATGTGCCCGATCGATCAAAAGTTCCTGGAAATTTTTTTTATCAATTGCGTGATCGGGCAAAGTTTGCCCGATCGATCTATTCTGCTGGAACCAATTTGCCCAATCGGGCAGACTTCTTTGCATCATTTTCTAGATTTTCAAAATCTGCATCTTCTTCCAAATTCTCAGCTTCTTCTTCTAAATTACCAACCAAAGCCTTGCAATATCCCTTTAGATTCTCCTCAGCTTTCCCAGGAAAGACACTAGCTTGTCTTTTTACTGCTTCATAGGTCTGAGTGAGCAACTTGTACATCCATATGCTTCACATGAGTTGATAGTGCTTCAAGCTTTTGATTCAGCTCTTTCACTTCTCCTTGGATCATTGCTTGGAACTATTGCTGTCCTTCTAGAAGTTGCTTAAAAATCATCTCTACTAAATTACCTTGTTTAGGTTGAGCTTGTTGAAATACAGGCTGAGAGATTTGCTGAATACCGACTCAATTAGAATTTTTCACAAAGGGTTTTTGTTGTGGTGGATAGTGTTGGTCTTGGGGGGTTTTCAACATTGGTACTTCTCCAAGATAGGTTGAGATGAGTCTTGTTAAAACCTTGATTATACCATTGGTTGTACATCCTTTGAACTTGAGCATTGATGTAACTAACTTCCTTCTCAACTCCACCAGTATTCTGCTCTTGGATTGTAAAGCAATCAACTTCAGAATCGTCTACAACACTAACCTGTTTCTGGTTTTGACCCTCTAGAAGCTGAGTGATTAGCCCTTTCATCTCTGAGAATTCTCCTTTCAGCTCTAAGAGTTCTAAATTAGCAGCTAATACACGAACCTTTGTTATGCGATCAAACTTAGGGCAATGATTGCTATTGCTAGCTGCTATATTCTCTATTAAACGATAAGCATGTGGAACAGGTTTCTGCATAAAGTCTCCATCGCTTGCCGTACCTAAAGACAACTGATACTTTTGTTCAATTTCTCTATAAAAGGTATTAAGGAGACTTACATCTGAGAAACCGTGGTGTGGACAATCATAAAGCAGCTCTTTGAATCGCTCACAAGATTCATAAAACGATTCCACCGAGTTTTATGCAAAAGAAGAGATCTTTTTTCTCAAGGTGTTAGTCATGGTGGTACTGAAGAACTGCTTTATGATCCTGGCTTTGCAATCATCCCAGGTTACTATGGATCCAGTAGGTATAGACTTCAGCCAGCGAAGTGCTTTTTCAGCTAAAGAGTGACGGAACAAACTGCAGTGCATGAAATCACTGGTTACTCCATTGAGTCTGATAGTGCTGTAGATGTCCTCAAAAACGTCAATATGATCCATTGGATGCTCAATTGGTAAACCACTGAATTGGTGGTTACAGATCATGTGTACAAGCTGGATAGGGAGTTGGTATTCCTTTCGCTGAGGTTGAGGGGCCTGGATGGGATTCCTGTTCGCATAGTAGGCTTGAGGATTGTTGTAGGAACCAACTAGAGGTGGATTATGAGCATTAAGCATATGAACACTCTCTGGATCTCCATACAAGACAAAGTTTCTTGCATCTATGTTCTGAGGATTGGGATTTTCTGGTGGAGCTTGGTTGTTATTAGCTCCTTGTTGGCCTGGTGGCACTGGATTGCCATTACCATCACCTTGCGCTTGGTTAATGAGTATATTGAGTCCAAGAGAAGGTTGAGCGTTTTGACCTTCGAGTCCAACCGGAATGATTTGATTAACGTTTCCAGCCATTGAATTGGATGAGCTTGCGTTTTTCTTAGCTTTCCGGTTTGAGCGTACTATATGTGCAAGTTCTGAGTTAGTGACGTTTAGCAATTTGGAAGATTTGTCAGATCTTCGAATTATACACCTGTAAAACAAAAACAAGCAGAAAAGAATGAGATGAGAACTGTAAAATAAAACTTTAGACGAGATTCTAATAAGAAACTAAAAGGGCACTATTGGTCCCCGGCAACGGCGCCAAAATTATGATAGGTTTAGAATTTAATCCTAAGACTAATACTGCAAAGCACAATTAAATGTAGCAAAGTATAGGGTATCGAATCCATCGAGACCAGAAGTACACGTTTCATTTTCAGTTTCAAATCAAGCTAAAGCAGAAATAAGAAAGGTTGTTTGTAGCGAATCAAAACGATAAATAGAAAATAGTTTAAACTATGAAATAAAAGCGTCATGCATCAGGGAAACCACAGGTAATCAGGATTGAAAGTCAATTTATCATTCAAGGATTTTCTTTGAAAATAGTTCTCAACATGAAAGACAACAATGGAATATTCTCCTCTTGGAGTACTAAACCCTATGCTCAAATTATCAGAGATAACTCTCGCCATCTTTTAAATAAAAGAACATGCAATACATTTGAGATTCAACTGTTCATAAGCAATCAAGACAATACTCTCGCAAGCAAAATCACTTATTCATCTAGACTAGATCTAACTTTTAAACCAAATCTCTTTTTGTTTATCAGTTTAATATCAATGAACTAGTTAGCTACTATAATTCATGCATTAATAACAAGTCTAGACTAAGAACCTAACAATTATTATCCCCTTATGAAAAATCTAACAATCAAACCTTGATTTCCCTGGAAAACCCTAAAACCTAACTAGTGAACTAGTCAGACATTGTAAAGGATGAACAACACAATATCAAAGAAGAACACATGATTAAAATAGATATAGATATATAAAAATGTTCATAAATCTTCTCCAAATACATGTTGAATCTCCTCTCCCTCAGTAATTCTCTCAAAATCTAAAATAAATCTTGGTTCTAAAAACTTAAAACATAATGTATTTATAAGCTAAAAAATTAAAATAATAAAATATGGAAAACTTGGATAAGATTGAGGACTTGGTTGCAAATTTGGAAAACTTTAACTTCTTCTCGGGGGATGTGCTCGATCGGGAATATGGTTGCCCGATCGAGCAACTCATGTTTTTGCATGACATATTCTTCTTGCCCGATCGATCTCTAACTCCAGATTTTTCTAGGGACTTTTGCCCGATCGGGCACATTACTTGACCGATCGGGCACATTACTTGACCGATCGGGCACATTACTTGCCCGATCATGCACTTCTATACGACATTGCTCGATCGAGCACTTTGTTATGCAATTTCTGAAAACTTCTGAAATCTCCTGAAATGCATTGTTTTCCTACGAATCGACCTGAACACTTAGAATCCTGAAATTATACCAAATATGCAATGAAAACACTCGGAATAATGCAGAATGGCAAACATAAATATCTACTATTATGCATCAAAATCGAGTAATATCAGTCATCGACCTAATCCTAGATGGATATGAGAGTCCAAGGGTGCTCACTGATACTGAGAGCTCGGTAGACTTAATTTTCAAAGAAACCTTGACGAAAATGGACATAGAATTAACTCGGATCGAGGGACCTGCAACACCATTAACCGTTTTCACAAGCGAGACCTCCATGAATACTAGGACAATCAAATTACTATGCACGCAGCAGGAGTATCGAGGATGACTGAGTTCATGGTAATAGATAGACCAACGATATACAACACGATCTTAGGAACGCCCTCAATCAATGCAATGAAGGCTATCCCATCCACTTACCATCAATGCGTCAAATTCTCCACCAGAGAAGGGATTAAGACAATCAGGGGAAGTCAAAGATCGATCCGCGCCTGTTACCTAGCCGAGATCAAACTTAGGGAAAGGACTTTATAGCAATTACATATTGGGGAGCCAACGCCAGCTGCAGAGCCAGTATACGAGGAACCCAAACTCGACGAGGTGACGCAATACTGCATCTATGATGACTCTGAATTTTCATGGTTTTACATATCATTTAGCATTAATTATGAGGTCTTTAGGTGTGCATACATCACATTTATAGTTGATTTTAGTAAGTTTGTGATTGATAGTTAGGGATTTTTCAGGTTTGAATGAACGTTATCAATTCCTAATTACACTATCATATCATTGTAGTGGTCATAGGTGTCAAT
>OVBE01008143.1:0-17543 GCA_900406425.1 Iberis pinnata
CTGACTAAGGTGAGCTGACGAAATGTGCTGACTAAGGTGAGCTGACGAAATGTGCTGTCAGGATGTGCTGATCAAGAGAGCAGTTTTGACGCGAGCAGAAGCAGTCAGCACACCTCGGATTAACCACCGCGAATTACGCCATATTTATAACGAAGTCGGCAGTTACACAGAGAATTCAAAAGAAAATCTCTGCAATGGATATCATTAATAGGGAATATAAATGGGGGTGAGACTATAAATAGAGGGGTGGTGCTTATGTTTTGGGGTTCAAAAAATTCATTAGTAAACATTTTAGCATATTGTAATTGAGAGAATTCATCAATAAAAACAGAGATTTAGCAAACTTTTACACTTTTTAATATTTTTCGGTGTGAGAGATTTTTCTCTCACACAATCCACTTTGCATATCTTTGTTCCTGCCTAATTTATTGTAAAGATTAAACTTGTTGCCTCTTTTTGTTGTATATTGGTCATCGTCTTATTCCCCTTCTCGAATGCACTATTGAAACAATGGTTCATATAACAAAAAGTAACTTCGAAAATCAATTCACTTTGCATGTCTTTTTTTCTGTTTAATCTATTGTAAAGAGTAAAGTTCTTGCTTCATATTCCTCGGTGGACTGTTCATCTCCTTATTCTGTTTTCAAATGTATGCGATATTGTTCATCTCCTTGCTTTATATTTTGTTTTTCATTATTGTATTTCGGTAACGAAAATTAAACTTGGTATATTGCCTATTCCATTGTGATAGTTGGAGTATCTTATTTACTTGTTTGTTGTTATCGCAGATAAACTATGGCGGAGAACACGAACAGTGAACTGCCTTCACGTTTATTTGAACTCAACTATGATCCTGATGGGAAAGTTAGGGTTAATAAGTATTTTAATTTGAGAGCCATCGAGAACATAAAAAAAACCTTGGATGAGGATCAGTTGGAGTTGCTGATGAATTCTCAGTTCAGTTTCATAATGCAGATGGGGAAGCACGAGTTCTCCCTAACATGTGTTCACTATCTACTGTCAAGACAATTGGTGACGAAAAACAGAATGAACTATAGTGGCTTTTTGCAGGAAAACCAATAAGGTATGGTCTAAAGGAATTTGGTATTGTAACTGGATTAAATTGCAAGGCATAGACTGAGGCTGCAAAGAAAAAAACGACTTCTGTAAAAGAAAAAAGCCAAGGGTAAATCAAATCATAGTTTCCAAATTATATAGAAGATACTTTTTGATGGAGAGAAACAGCCTACCACATTCTGGATTCATCAAAAACTTGTGCAAGGCAAGAAGTACAAAGACCCTGAGATAAGGTTTAGGTTAGCCCTTCTTTTCATTGTTGACGGTATTATGTGTCCTTTCTCAAACAACACACCAATTATAAAAGATAGAGTTGAACACCTTATGGACCTGGATGACTACATGAACTACCCTTGGGGAAGGGAGTCTTTCTCATTGACTGTTGACAGCACTAAGTCAAAGGACCCGTTCAGTTTTACACAACCAACTACTGCTATTCAAGGATTCTCGCATGGCATGCTTCTTGTCATTGTTGTTTGTTGTCCTCCAATTCTAGGAAATGCAGACATTGAATCAATGCTCGAACGCAATGCACGAATTGATGAGATTGTTGCTTTCATCTGTCCCATGAGCCTCCACCTTAAAAATAAAACATACCAGGTCGCTCAATATGGTTGGAGAAGTAAGTTATTTAAAATTTAAAATAATCTCTTTTCCATTTTTATTGGTACTCGGACTACTATAATTCTATTCAAAATCCAAGATGACCCTGCTGTCAATTATCTCCTCCATATGATAGGTGATGAACACCCTTTTTAGGCTAATTCATGGACTATTGGTCTCCGTACCGCATATGTTATTGAGGAACACAAAAGGGCTGAAGAAGCAAAGAAGCAATCTGAGGGCGGAAACAGTCGAGGAGATAATAACAAAGGAGAAAGTATTGCGGCTGATCCCCCCAACAGTGATGCCCGTAGACCTCGGTCAGAAACCCTATGTTCAATGAAGAAGCACTAACTCGTAAGATCAGTTCTATGGTTATCGAACAAACTTTGCATGCATTTGAAGGATATACAAGGAGTCTCATAACACACATGGACTCTGTTGTTGCCAAGACTCTTGTAACCCACTTTGATGCTGTTGTTGGGAAGCTGTACAAAGATGTCCAGAATTTCATTCAATAAGCAAGTATGTCGAAAACAATCCCAGAAGTTGATACTTCATCCACTGGTATGTGTTTCTTGGATACCTTTGCTTAATCATAAAGCTTCTATTTCCAGCGTAATTGGTTTCTTCCATTGTCTTTCCCCTATTCACGATTTTAGAGTCTAGAGATGTGGATATAAGGGCATATGAAACAACTCCTACGAACGACAACCCTGGTTTACAATCAAAGGTGCAGTAGACGAAGTAATTTTAAATGTAATGCGTGGTATTTCTTCTACCTTTCCTACGGAAGAAGTCTATGTCCCTCAAAAGGACTCAACATCTCCATGGCAAACGATTCCATCAACTTCCTCGATGTCGTCTCTACAAACACCTCGTCCAGATATCCAGCACACCAGCATGGAAATCGATGAAACAAGTACAACTCTTTTTTAACAAATGTTTATTTGTACTCATCCTATTCCTCTGCCAGCGGTATCTCGTATACGAAGAACAACTTAGAAATATGTTCTCCTTCATATTCCTTTCAGATGTTCATATGGGGTCATCGAAGCAGTTTTCCAACCTTCTACCACTCACTAGAGTGTTCATCATTCGCAAAACCTCAATAATATTCATGCTCCATCGTTTGATCTCCATTTATCTCAAGGTCCTTTTGCGGAAAACATTGCGTCGGCTGTACCTGGTATTGAAAAACAGTTTCTCTCCTTTACCCTATGAAATATATACTACTATACTTAGCCTACTCATACTCGTATACGACCTATGTGCTCCTTCAGGTGTTGGTCAAACACCGATTGTTGGGGTTGGTCACTTTGAGAGCTGAAACTCTCACACCAAAAATATCGAAAAATGTGCAAAATGGTCAAGAAATATCTATTTTATTTCTGAATTCTCTCTATTACAATAATGTTTAAGTTTACAAATTCATTTTTGGAACCCCCAACATAAGCCCAACCCCCTCTATTTATAGTCCCACCCTCATTTATGAGCCGTATTAATAACATTCATTGCATAGATTTTCTTTTGAATTCTCTGTGTAACTGCCGATTTCGTCATAGATATGGCGTGATTCGCGGCGGTTAATCCAAGGTGTGCTGACTGCTTCTGCTCGCGCCAAAACTGCTCTCTTGATCAGCACATCCTGACAGCATATTTCGCCAGCTCTCCTTAGTCAGCACATTTCGTCGGCTCACCTTAATCAGCACATTTCGTTAGCTCACCTTAGTCAGCACATTTTGTCAGCTCACCTTAGTCAGCATATTTCGTCAGCTCACCTTAGTCAGCACATTTCGCCGGCTCACCTTAGTCAGCACATTTCGCCAGCTCACCTTAGTCAGCACATTTCGCCAGCTCACCTTAGTCAGCACATTTCGCTAGCTCACTTAGTCAGCACATTTCGCCAGCTCACCTTAGTCAGCACATCCCAGATGGGCTTGCTTTTCCGGGATGGGCTTGGGAGGCCCAATTACTTATTGAACCGGGTTAAATTCCGTAAACCCAACCCGAGGGAATTTATACTCCCACATTTTTCCCCCCAATCTTGTGATGAAAGTTTCCATTACGGGATTCCAATCAGTTCGAAATTTATGTTGTTTGTCTGATTCTTTGGAAATCATGATATTCTGCAGATCGCATCTTTTGGAGAGAATCGGGGGCCTCATTAATTTCTTGCCAGAATTATTTTTCTGCAATTTCTTATTTAACCCACTCTTCACCTCTCTGTTGGGTTTTGTGCAATCCATTCCTTTAAGAAGATTTTCAGGTAACTTCATTCTCATAGTTTTTATAAAAATTTCTTCCTTCGTTTAGTCTTTGCTTGCTCTTTAGATTCTTCTTCGTTCTTGAGTTTCTTCAAATTTTGGCTTGATTCTTATGCTTGAATTTGTTTTCTGGTGTCTTTTGCCCAAAAAACAGTTTTTTTGGGCGTTGGTTGTGACTTTTTGGATCTAATTTTCATTTTTCTTGTATGTCTTCATTGTTCTTTAAAGATTTTATTTTTCCAACTAGTTTTAAGAAAAACTTTAGAAATAATTTATTTTTGATCTAAAAGTTTTTTTCTTTCTTTTTTCTACTTGTTGGTGAAAATAAATCCATTTTCTTTTTCTTTTATAAAATTTTCTTTTATTTTTCTTTTGGAGAAAAAATATCTTCTTTCCCCTTTCTTCCCTTCTCCTTAATTTTCTTCTCTTCTCTTTCTCCCTTTTTTTTCTTTTCTCCTATGGAATCTCCTCTCTCCGCCGACTCGAGTCGGACCGCCGCACCGTACGGGCCGAGCTCCACTTTGGCCGAGCCGGTCCGTGCGGACTCTTCTTCGTCCGAGCTGGTCCGCCACCTCACCTCCGAGCCGAGCTACGCGGACCCTCCTCCGTCTAAGCTGGTCACCGGTCCACCCGAACCGATCCACTACTTCAAGCCTGAGCTGAGACGCCCACCCACCCGAACCAGTTCGGGTACCCGAGCTTAGTGTCGCGGCGGATCTGCACCTTATGCCCGAGCTAACCCGCGTGCCCGAGCCTAAGCGAGGTGAGCCGGAGCTCGGACCTTCTAAACTCGAGGTTCGCCGATTCGTCCAAACTGATGCCGGATGATGCCTTTCCTGACGTGCAGCTAGCACCCCTCGAGCCGAAGGCAGCAACTCCCAAGCCAAGCCAGGAAATTTCTGCATCCGCCGAACCAAGCCGCGAGCTCGCGAATTCACTCGAGTCGACGCTATGGCGCGTTTCCCCCGAGCCAACACAGACACTCCGGTCCTCCGAGCCGGGTGGTGTGATCTCGTCACCTACTGGGTTATATTGCACTCAGATTCTATCCAGATTGGGTACGCCTCTTATGTCGCCTCACTATTCTCCGATCCCGAGCCAGGGTGCCTCTTCTCCCGAATCGGGGGGAACCAAGGTTGTTTTTTTTACTCTGGACCGAGATTCCTCGTCCCCTACTCTCGAGCTGCCGTTGCGCCTACCCGCCGTGATTACACCTTCGTTCGAGGTTGGCATGTCACCTCGTCACGCTCCTACTCAATCCCCCGTATTCGGTCCTCATCTATATTCCAGGTTATCTCTGAACAAATTGGTAATGTTACGGAATGATTGTCGCGTGCTGAGAGGCGTGGAGCTTATCTCTCTGTCTCTCTTAGAGAACCCTGAGGTAGTTAGAGATGGCATGTGTTGTGCGTATGGGGTTTTCTTTAGGGAATACGGACTCTCTTTCCTCTTGCCCGAACTCCTTATCCATTTTATGCATGATCTCGGGATAGCGCTAGCTCAGATTTGTCCGAATCTCATTCGCACCATAGTGGGTTTGCAAGTCCTGGCCGAGGAGAGCGGGTCTGGGCTTGACGTTGAGTCTCTCGTCCGCCTTGAGTCGATACGAAGGCTTCGCGATTAACCTGATTTTTTCTACTCAATGTCGAACCCTCGCTGCAATATTCTCTCAGGTTCCCAAAGAAATATGAGGACTGGGAGTGACTCTATTTTTACTTCCCCGTAAATGAGTCTACCTTCGGTCGTCTTTCCCACTTAGCAATTTTACATTGGTCTCTGGAACCTGGTTAGCGGAGTTGGCTTAGGATTTTGATATTTTGTCCTTGTGAGTGTTTTATCTTGTATGACTTACATCTCTTGTTTTCTTTGTGTAGTGTTGAATCGAAAGAAAGGAAAGCTACATAAGCTCTCTCGTGGTCTCGTGGATTTTATCAGTGCTTGTAGCACGGTAAAGTCCTGGAGACCAAGCCTCCGATTTGTTCGATTTTTCTTACTTAAGTTTCTTTTTTTTGTTTACACATGCATTCCTTCTAAGTGATGTCTCTTTTTTCAGCTCCCAACGACACTCAGGACATCGCGATGACTTCCTACCGTGCCGCTAGGAAAGCCAAGAACGTTGTTGCTCAGGATGCCGGCGTGCCGGGTTGTTGTGAAGCACCTCTGCTGCCTCCTCCGCCCCTGCTGCTTTTCTTCTCGCAAGTTCGGATAATGGAGCAAAGAGAGATGGGAAAGCGCTGGTTGTGTCAGCTGATCCCTCGGCTATCGCGAAGCCGGCTCGCCGACTTGTCATTGCTTTGCCCGTAACTCAGGATGCTCTTCTGCCTGCTGAAGGTGCTCCCTTCTCGCGAGGATCCTTGAAGAGGAAGCTCCCGGAAAAAGGGAATGTGCGGGGTGAAAGAAAGAGAAAGAAGTACGACTGGGGTTTTGACTATAAGGCGAACAAGTCGATCATTTTGGATGCGGATCCATCCTCACACCTCTTTCGTCACTTTCTCTTTGAGGGAAGCAAGGTCGCGGCGATTCTGGATCTTCCGGATGAGGTTCGCGATCACTACAAGAAGTTTTCTAGGAGTGTCGGCGAGGTAAATGGGACACATTTATTTTCTTGCTCATCTTTCATCACTTTATCATCATTATTTTTACTAAGTGTTGATTATGTTTTGTGTCTTTCTTTTTATGCAATCATTGGGTTAGTACAATAGTACTCTCGAGCTATTTGGCCGCCAACTTTTCGCAGCCAAAGATGGATCTGGGTTGAAACCTGCAGAGGACCAGATTGCTTCGCTCACGGCAGAATTGAAGGAAGCTCGCAGTTGCATGTTCGCCGCGGAGACCGCCGCAATGGACGCGAAGGAAGATCGGACCGAGATGCATTAGAAGTTCAAGATGGTATGGTCCGAGTCCTTTGCTTATTTTCAAGAGAAGGTAGCACTTGAGGATGAGAAAGTCGCTCTCACCTTTCGTCTCGAGGAGGCGGAGGATCGTCACAACGCACTTACTAGCTCTCAATATATTGACGTGGCGCGGGCTAGAGATGAGGCAAAGAAAGCGGTTGCCGAGATGGTTTGTTATGGGATTGAGCAGGTGAAACTCCACCTTGTTGCTCAAGGTGCCGCCCGAGATTCGCTTGTGTACTTTCGCGAAGTGAACGCCAACCTTGAGCTCCTTACGGACATTGAAAAAGGTGAGGTCTCGGATCTCAAGGCGGAGCTTGAAGTTCTTACTGCTGATAGCGAAGTCGCGAGGAAGGCATCTGACGAGGCCAAGGCGAAGATTTCCCCTCTCGACTTGGAGGGATTTGTGCGGCTTTTCTCAGGACCTTCTCCCCCGCCTTCAGCTTTGGAGATTCAGCCATCCTTTCCGGTTACGACTCCGGTTTTACTCCTGATGGGAATTCGCATGTTCCCCCTCTGAACTCAACCACCGACATTCCTGCCACTACTTCGACCGACGCTGCGGTTCTTATTGATGATTTTGGGTCAATGATGATTTTGGGTCCAACGTTGGACCCAAGATGGATAAGTTGGTGGAGTAGATCCGCGCTGCCGTTGCGGAGGATCCTTCTCAGACTTAGGATCGCTTTTCCGCTTTTATTTTTATGATTCAGAGACTTGTGTTATTTTCTCTATTTTCTTATGTTTTAGTACTTTGCTCGGGTTTTACCTAGAGCTTACTTTTTATATTTTCTAGACTTTTGTCATATGTTGCTCAAGATGGCCTGATGTTCTATTTATTGGAGACTTTTGATGGATTTATCTAAGCGTTGTTTATAATTTAAGTTAAATCCTTTTTTACTTTTAAATCCGGCCCTCAAGCCTTAAACCTTTTATTAGCTTTTGCTTAAGTTCCCTCCGAAGTCATTTTAATCTTTGAGCGCGGTTTTCGATTTGCGAACTCTTTTTTAGCTTAGCTTTTGGCTTTCACTTAGCCTTTTCTCGCTTTTATCTTAGCCTCTTTGTCTTAGCTTTTAGAGTTTTTATTTTAGCCTCTTTGTCTTAGCTTTTAGACTTAGCCGTTTCTAACTTTTATCTTAGCTTTTGTTTGGCTTTTTAACTTAAGTTTTTTGTAGCTTTTTTGACTTAAGCGTTTTCCAGCTTTTGTTTAGCTTTTTATCTTAAGTTTTTGTTCACCTTTCTGACTTAAGCTTTTCTTTTAGCTTTTTTGACTTAAGCATTTTTTAGCTTTTGTTTAGCTTTTTTTACTTAAACATTTTTTAGCTTTTGTTTAGCTCTTTTAACTTAACTATTTGTTAGCTTTTTCAGCTGCTCGGATCGCGCCCCTAGCGCGGGTGCTGTTCGGGCTCCTTTTTATTTTTATTATATATATATCCTAACGTCAAAACAAAAACGCAAAGGCTTCTTTATTGATGCGAACGAATTATAGAAACTTGGTTAAAATGCTTTCTTATACTTCCGGAATCAGAAGTATGCCTTAAGATGCATCGCATTTCACGATCTTGGGATTTTGATGCCATCTTCGGATTGCAGCTCATGCACGCCGTAGCGCACAACTCGCGTTACTTTGTAAGGACCTTCCCAGTTTATGCCCATTTTATGCCCAGTTTATGCCCAGTTTCCTGGCGCCATACTCGGCTCTATTCGAGAATACTCGCCGAAGTACGAGATTACCCACACTAAAAAGTTGGATCCTTAACTGATAGTTGTAATAGCGAGCTACCGCGTGTTGATAGTTCTGTAGCCTTACTGACGCTTGGTCTCGCTTCTCATCTATAAGGTCGAGGCTGTCTCTCATCATCTCATCATTCTTGCCGGGGTCCACCGTGTTGACCGTTCTACGAAGTCCAGGGACGGCAGCCTCTGCAGGAACTACCGCTTCCATCCCATACACGAGAGAAACGAAGTCTCGTCAGTCGTTTTCATGGGTGTAGTTCGGTAGGCCCACAGGACTCCGTGAAGTTCACTGGCCCATCCCCCTTTGAAAGCCCCCAAACTTTTCTTCAAGTTGCTGAGTAGATTCTTGTTCTCTACTTCCGCTTGGCCATTCCCTTGTGGATACCTTGGTGTTGAGTTTCTTAACCTTATTTTCCATATGGAACAGAATGCCTCGAACTTGGTTGAGATGAACTGGGATCCATTATCAGTTACTATCTCGTAAGGCAAACCGTGACGACAGATCACGTTTTGCCATATAAACTTTTGGGCTACTGTTTTGGTTACATTCTTGAAGGCTCCAACCTCTATCCATTTAGAGAAATAGTTCGTCAAAACCAGTAGGAATATTTCCCCCCATTCGAAGGGTGAAGTGGTCCGACGATATCCATCGACCATCTCATAAACGAATATGGAGAGGAGATGGATGAAAGTTGTTCGGCAGGCTGGTGCATGAATGGGGCGTGCTTTTGGCATCGCTCACACCTCTGTGCTAACTCCTCGCATTCCTTTACCATGGTTGGCCAGAAATATCCTAACCGTTTGATTTTCAAAACTAGGGTCCTTCCCGGCGAGTGCGACCCGCAAAAACCTTCATGAACTTCTGTTATGATGGTCAATAATTCTTTGGCTCCCACGCACACAAGGTAAGGTCCAGCAATACCGCATTTGTAGAGGAGTCCATCAACTATAAAAAACTGCGCACTTCTCACTTTCAGCTTTCGTGCCTGCCACTTATCATCTGGCGTTTTTCTTGTTGTAATATACGCCTCGATTGGTGCCCTCCAATCCTGGTTTTCCTTGCCCAAATCTCTTGTTAATTGCTCATCTGTCACATCAACTTGCTTGATATTCAGTGTATCATTGACATCTGAGTCGAGAAGGGTGCCATCAGATCTCGTTTTTCTTGCAGGTACTTGTTTGGTGTCAAGCCGACTGCTCATAGGATCTCTGTTTTCATTGGCGGCGCTACCCGATTTGACGCCATCGTCCTCTTGGTCGACTTCTTCATCGTCCGTTTTGTCTAGCACATCTTGGACATTGTCATTCAAACCAATGTCAAGGCTGGGCTCATCGCTGGTTTGAGTGAGGTTCCCTTCGACGACCTGGTCGAGATAGAGGGCAGCTCCAGCAGGTTCATCCCTAGGAATTTTTTGAGATCGTCTTCTCATTGATCGCGTCTGTATTGCCATGGTCTCTCCTGCAACAGTTATAGTTGGTGTTTTGATAGTTTCTACAGTTGTCATCCTTTGTACTAGGGGGTCGAATATTGATGCCAGCGCAGCCAGTGCATCCGCCGAACTATTTTCACCTCGCAAAACTCTCGTCAATTCGAATCGGTTGAACTGACTTATGAGCCCTTAAATGACTTCTAAGTAATCTCCCATTCTATCGTCTTTAGCCTCTTATTCTCCGCTGATCTGACTTGCTACGAGTTGAGAGTCACTTTGAAGCGTTGAACGCGAGTCTATACGACTGCTCGATCACTTCTCCCATTGGAGATTCTAGCCGCACCCCGACTCTAGATCCTGGTCGTGTGGACGAACCGTCAACTAGAAGCCCCCTAACTTACTGGGATAGCGATCCCTCCTGGACTCCAATTGGTAGCTCGAAAATGAAATCTGCTAGCACTTGTGATTTTGCGCTTAGCCTGTTTCCTTGCTGAAACTATTACCGCAAGAGCTAGTTTCTCGGCCATCGTGTATCTTGTCTCGGGAGAAACTAAACTTTTGCTGACGTAAAAGACATGTCTTTGACTAGTCTCGTCCTCTCTGATTAGTACCCCACTTACTGCGACAGGAGACACCACTACATACAAGTATAAGGTTTCTCCCTGCATGGGTTTTGACAACACAGGTGGGTTGGCGAGATAATTCTTCAGCTCGAAGAACGCATTCTCGCACTGGTCATCCCAAAGAAAAAGTTTATTCCCCTTCAAGAGTTGGAAGTAACTGCGTACGTACACTTCTCTGGATTCAGCTTCATTCCGAACTAATTAAAGGGTCTCGAAGCACCTGGCGAGATGCTGGACGTGTTCATCTTTCACCAAGGACTTCACCAGCATGTCATCGACGTAAACCTCCATGGTTTTACCAAGTTGAGACGAGAACATCTTATTCACCAATCTTTGATATGTCGCACCGGCATTCTTCAAACCGAAAGGCATAACCTTGTAGCAGTAGATCCCTCTATCCGTTATGAAGGAAGTCTTCTCTTGGTCTTCCAGATTCATTAGAATCTGGTTATATCCAGAGAAGGCATCCATGAAGGAGAGTAACTGATTTCCGCTGTCGCCTCAACCAGCCGGTCGATGTGAGGGAGCGGAAACTATATTTTGGGAAAGCCTTGTTAAGATCTTTGAAATCGACGCAAATCCTCCATTTCCCATTCTTCTTTTTCACCACCATTGGATTCGCTAACCATTCAGGATAGTGTACTTCTCTTATTGATCCGTTCACTAGAAGCTTTGATACTTCGTCTCACGGCCTTGGACTTCTCCGGACCAAGCTTCCGCCTTTTCTGTTTTATCGGCTTGAAGGCCGCATCGACATTCAACTGATATGATATCACATCAAGACTTATTCTTGGCATATCGCTGGCTGGCCATGCAAAAGTTTTCTTATTCTGCCGCAGAAACCGAATCAGCTCGCGCTTCAGCTCCCCTTTCAGTTGGGATCCTATGATTACGCACTTCTCTGGATCTTGCGGGTCGAGAGGAACCTTTATGGTACGTATTTGCGGATCTTTCTCTTTACTGCCTTCTAGACTTGAGGCTATTTGATTATCGCCGGCATTTGGGTCGCGTCTTAGCATGCGAGTTCCGTCTTTGCTCTCCTGATTCCGCCCCTTTTCTCCACATTATACGAGTGAGATCCCTTAGAGCCTCCTCGAAATTCTTTGCCCTCCTTTTTCCCAAAATTCTTCGGCAGAAAGGTAGATTCGGAAGCTCCTTTTACAGCCTTAAATTTCTTGGAGAGAGCAACCTTCTCCTCTTCGGCAATCATCCAATTTGAGGAGCGATGGAGAACATCCTCAATCGTTTCCGGCTTGTCAATTGTCAGATAGAAATGGAAAGGGGACTCATGCCAGAGTCCGTGTTTGAGTGCAACAAGTGTTTTCGACTCACTTACGCCGAACACCTTCGGTTTGACGGCCTTGAACCGCTCAATAAAGCTTCAAAGTGATTCGTTTGGACCTTGATTTAAAGTCCAGAGGTCAGCATCTGAGGTTTGTTTGTCCATGAAAATGGAATAGTGCTTCAAGAATGCCGTTGAAAATTGTGTGAAACTGTCAATCGAATCCCCTTCGAGATGGGAAAACCACTCGAGAGCTGATCCTGTCAAATTTTTGACGAAGAGTCTGCAGTACCCTGCATCTTTCTCCTCTTTGCTGAAATGAGCTCTAGTGACGGCAATTCTGAAGGCTGCCATGTGCGCCTTTGGATCCGACTTCCCTTCGTAAATAGGGAGTCTCAGCTTGCTGGTGTCTCTTAACCGCACGTTCGCAATACGTGCGGTGAAAGGAGTCCTCTTTGTCTCTATGATCACTAGATCGATCTCTGGGGCCGTACTGGCGACTCGGTGGACCTTTGATGTCACCGCGAGAGGTTCAGCATTCGCCTTGTCAATAGATCTTTGGAGCGTATCGTACTCACGATCTCTCTGTCCGTGCGAACCCCTTCCCAGGTTGTCATCGTTTATCCTTATGGAGCTTGGAGTATGCAGCTCTCCAGTGTCTCCCTGAGCTCTTTGGTTCCCAGCTTTCCCGTTCGCATCTAGCAAACTCTCGCTTCTCCACTGCGATGGAGGAAGGTCTTTAGTTCTCCTGCTCGGATCCAGCGGATCGTCGCTTTGCCAGTTTGGACCCGTAGGTCCATCAGCTCTCCGGTTCGGATCTGCAGGATTGCCAGCTCTCCAGTTCGGATCTGCAGGATTGCTAGCTCTCCAGTTCGAATCTGCAGGGTTGCCAGCTCTTCTGCTTGCATCTAGCGAGCTCCCGCTTCACCAGCTTGGACCCATAGGGATCCTAGCTCTCTGGTTCGGATCTGCAGGATTGTCAGCTCTCCTGCTTGCATCCAACAAGTCGTCACTTCGCCAGTTCAGACCTGTAGGGGGATCAGTTCTCCGGTTCGGATTGGCAGGATTGCCAGCTCTCCAGTTGAGATCTGCAGGATTGCCAGCTCTCCTGCTTGCATCCAGCGAGCTCTCGCCTCTCCACTGTGAGGGCGGAAGGTCCTCAGCTCTCCTGCATGGATCCAGTGGATTACGCTTCGCTAGTTCAAACCCATAGGGCCACCAGTTCTCCGATTCGGGTTTGAAGAATCGTCAGCTCTCCGGTTCTCATCCAGAGCACTGCCACCTCTTTTCCCACCTTCTCCTAGGTTCTCCGGGGTCAGGACCATCGGTGTGGTTCTCCTTATCGGGCATGTCAAGGCTCCTAGGAGAACCTCCAGATCGGACTGGACATTCGTCAGGGTCACGAGTCGGGTCGTCACGTGCTCATCATGGCTATTGAAGCTAGCGATGAGCGTTTCGCTTGACTCTTTCTGTTTCTCAGCAGATGCCACCAGCGTCGCCAGCATCATCTTCAGCTCCGCCAGCGAGTCCTGATTCACCACTGAGGCCTCCTGGTTCACTGCATCAACATGCTGACTTCCGATTTGAGGATCTTCTGGTGTCTTCATTCTTGTTCTGGGCAGAGTTAACATTCTTCAGCAAATTCGCCGGAGTGCTTGTCTTCTCTCCCCATAGTCGGCGCCTAAATGTGAGAGCTGAAACTCTCACACCAAAAATATCGAAAATGTGCAGAAATGATAAAGAAATCTCTGTTTTATTTCTGAATTCTCTCTATTACAACAATGTTTAAGTTTACAAATGAATTTTTTGAACCCCCAACATAAGAACCACCCCCTCTATTACAATAATGTTTAAGTTTACAAATGAATCTGTGTAACTGCCGATTTCGTCATAAATGTGGCGTGATTCGCGGCGGTAAATCCGGGGTGTGCTGACTGCTTCTGCTCGCGCCAAAACTGCTCTCTTGATCAGCACATTTCGCCAGCTCTCCTTAGTTAGCACATTTTGTCGGCTCACCTTAGTCAGCACATTTCGTCAACACATTTCGCGGGCTCACCTTAGTCAGCATATGCACATTTCGTTAACACATTTCGCCAGCTTATCTTTGTCAGCACATCTCGCTAGCTCATCTTAGTCAGCACATCCCAAATGGGCTTACTTTTCCAGGATGGGCTTGGGAGGCCCAATTACTTATTAAACCGGGTTAAATTCCGAAACTCGACCCGAGGGAATTTATACTCCCACTGTCACCATCATACAAGAACAAGTTTCAGTAATCCTCTCGAAAATGTTGCAGAACCCCTTCTGAATATTCCACCTCTGTCATTCTCTCTTAATTTAACACAAAATGAAGGTCAAAAACAAACCAAAGCAGGTAATTCTTCCTAACAATGTAATGACAAGATTCCAATCTTAGGGGATCAAATGCAAGGTAATGTAAACCAACTGCCCTCACCCGGCGTAAGTGCAGAGAATTTGATCAAGGTACTGTTTAATGTGTAATAAATTTTTTTCAATATGTAATATTTATTGATGATTACACCAACATCTAAACTAGGCTTTTCCCTTTCATATGTTGAGAGCACAATGATGCCAATATTTTATTGAAATTAACAAACAACTTTCATAAACTCAGTTCCCTTTCGTCGTCCAAGGTATTTTGGTGTACGAGACATTTATAAAAGTGGATGTTCTCAGAAACCAAAGCTAACCTAAGAGAACTCTCATCACGTTTGTTGCACTGTTGTACTTCACCTATCCATTTACTTATACCGTATATATGTGCTATACGTTCAAGAGCAAAATGTTGGTCAGTCTAACGATGATGTAGACACTGATGACTCTGAGACATTGTTGAACATTCAGCAGGTGGCCAGAAAATGAGCGAACACCACAACAAAAATGGCTCGGGTTGATGAACCACATCCTACTACGCCTACAAAGAGGAAGATATGGGCAGATACAAATCTACCCCCAAAAGACACGGTAGTCCGAAGAAGTAAAAGGAACCGGTCAAAGCCTGATACGTTCACTCCTCCGACTATTGCACCATCAAAGAAAAAGAGTCAGCATGTTGCAAACACACCAGAGCCAGTAGTCCTATCAACTGTTGAGGAGGTCGATACCGAGGAATCCACTCTATCTCCTCTAATTTCTGAGTTCACAGCTTTCCAGGCGCCTACTGAAGCTGAGCGCAACGACTTTTGCTCTATTATCCAGATTTCCAGGTTACCATTACAACTTCAAACTACCTTAAACTTTTAACGCTTCTTCTAGCTTACTTGTACGTCGTTTTTGCAGGGTGTACGACCTTGTTCAAACCTTTAGCATAGAAAACATGGTCTTCATAACGTTATTTAACCCATCAGAGATCTGGTAACCAAACATAAGTATCACCAATTTTATGGTACCTTCCGTTTTTCACTCTCACACTATATTCTTTTGATATACGCACTACTCATTTTCATGTTAACGTTTCGTTCCCTTCTTCGCCACTAGGTTCTCGATGTCGTGGTCTGATTTGTTTAGAAAAGATGTGATCAATTCCCACATTGTAAGTTCGATTTCCTCCCAAGTAGTTGGGTTAGTGAGATGAAGCGACTATGGGCGTCGTTTTTGCGCACTACTGACAAAAACAAATTCCAGTTTTCAGGAAATTCAACACTTCCTATCTCAAAGCGTCCTAACTGGTACACCAACATTGACAGGATCTACAGTGCCATTCTTATTAGAAGTGGACATTGGCTTGGATTGTCCATTGTCCTCAACAAACGCGCAATCAAAGTTATGGATTATAACCCCATCAAACTTCCAGCAATCAAAGTGCATCGTGAGCTTAAGTTCCTAACAACACGATTGCCTTATTTCATCAGTCGGCATGGAGTTGCGCTTCCATACAGGGCCATTGTTTTGGAACTTTTTCAAGTTAACATGATTGATTTCGAATTCCATGTCCAAAAAAGGTGATTCCTTAATATATTCTTTTTTGTTTTTCCAAAATTTTTACTCATTGAAAATTCTGCTTAACTTTCTTTAGTTCTCGTTGGTGTTGGAACCATTTTCCTCATGGAAGAACATGCTCTCGATTGCATTGATGAATGTTCCTTTCTCACTGACGGGATTTTGAATGTAGCGGCGCTTAACTACGGAATGGTTGTGTTTAAGTCTGTTCTAAACCCTCCAACTTCACCATTATCCGCACCCCCTCAATGAGCTTTGTTTCAAACTTACAAACTTATGTCTCTTCTTTCAAACTGACCCTTCACTCTTGACAAACAATATCTTATTTGGTAGATGTGTTATCATTTTTAAACATTTTGAGTGATTTACCATTTTCAGTTACGTATTAGCTTACGTTGGTTATCCGTATTAGTACTCCGTCTACTGTTTTTTGGGTTCTCATATAGTAAAACGCTTCAAGCATACTACAGTTGCATTCACCAATATAGGTTATTACACCTATAGAGTAAGGAATGCAGCCTCTCTTATTTGTTACAAACTGTTTCTTAATAACCAAACTTGATAAACCCGTGAACCAGAAATTATAACTTTGAAACAAAAGGTCAGCACTGGTTATACTGACTACCCAAAACATATTACCCACCACTGCAGCCAGCTACTTATTTCACCACGGCTCCCATCCACAACAACTTCTCTATTCTTAATACTTTAGCTTCCCCCAAATCGGGTTACAGCAACTTGCCCTGTTATGTCCCCTCATGTTGCAACGCCTGCAATGCCTTATGCTTGGTATCTAAAAGACAATATCAGTAAGTGTGACAAAAAATTGAACTACAATTCATGTTCTCAACTGTTCAGTCAGCGGGTGTTTACCTTGAACTCCCCACGTGAACGGATTCTTATTTTCTTTGGCCTACCAGATGGCCTCTTCACTTTAGGTGGCAACAAATCGACAACACCGTTTTCAGATGACCCGGTTTGAGCATCTCCACCGGCATAAGGTATTGGAAATATGTTTCCGGCATATGCGGAAACCCATGCTTTATTGTAATACTCATTACTAACCAGGGCCTCAGTTCCTATGTCTAAACGGATGGCCGCTGCTATTGCATGCGCGCAAGGAATTCCAAGAATATCAAATTCCTTACAGCTACAACTTTTGTCATCAAAGTCAACTATATAACACCAGCCATTTTTGCTCAACACTTCGAATTTTGCTAGGCATATTGGTTTCACCACCATCCTCATACCTACCTCGAAGTTCCTCTCAACCCTCTCAGTAACCTGCGGAGTCAGCCGTCCATTTAAATCATTTGCTTTTGCTTTCTCTCTTCTTATCGCAAACCAAGTCATTATTTGACTTCTTATGTACTCCAGCATCGTCACCATTGGATATTCTCCTTCTTCCTTTAGAACATTGTTCCACGATTCAGCAATGTTCGAGTCCATTAGGTTATATCGTTTTCCCTCAAAATGAGCACGATTCTAGTGCCCAAAACCTATTAACATTTCACATTTTAGGTGTACGTATGAAAAAACAACATCTATATACGTAAAGAATATACCGTATACCTAGATCCAGAAGATATGCATCATATGCTGGGTTCGTATTTTGTATGTCCAAGAACCTTTTGTTGAAATCTTCAACGGTGTAACATCGCGCTGCTTTC
>OVBE01008144.1:0-17542 GCA_900406425.1 Iberis pinnata
AAACTAAAGCTTGTGAAAATGGAGGCGAATTAGGGCTTTTATAGTGTTTAGAGAAAAACCCTAATTCGCATTAAAGACAAAATGCTAATCATTGTCTTGGATCTTGGGCATTGCTTCAGGTGGTATCCGGATTCGAGTTGGTCGGGTTGGAGCGTGTTTGCCTTCGGGTGGTNTCAATCTGGGCTAAGGATGCTTGCTTGGGATCTATCCAGCTGAGATCCGTCCAAAGTGCGTTTGAGGTTGGGATCGATCCCGACATTGAGTGCCCTAGATCGATCCAGACCTTGGTGGGATCTATCTCATCTGTTTCCTTCTTAGTCCTGCTTCATCTCCGTGCACTTCCTTAGCTTCATTTGAGACTTCACCTAAAACGTTGAAAGATTGGGGGGATCGATCTGAAGTGGTTGCGGGATCGATCTGAAGTGGTTCTGGGATCGATCTAAAGTGGCTGCGGGATCGATCTGGTAAGTGTCGGGATCAATACTGCAAGTGTTGGGATCGATCCCAAGGGTTCTAAGTTGGGATCAATCCTGTTTCGACGCTGAAGTGCATGAGATCGATCCTGCATAGTGTTGGGATCGATCCTGCCTTGGTTCTGAGGTAAGTTCAGTCCATTCCATGCTGAGTGCTGAGTGCTGCTCCATTCAACGTTAAGTGCTGCTTTTATGAAATTTCTCAAATCCTTCCCAAAAAATCCTGAAAGTCCCGAAAAGTCTCCAAAATGCATACATATGCAAATTCTAATGCAAAAGTTCTAAAAATCCTAAACTTAATGAAATCAACCATAAATTTTATGTATGCACGCTTTTAGACCTCATAATTGACGTTAATTGATATGTAAAATCCATGAAAATTCAGAGTCATCAATGGTGAGATGGGAGCACCATGTCTTATTCCATTATTTGGAGTAATATGACCATAGGGAATTCCATTCAATAAAACAGAGAAGGTAGAGAAAGTGACACAAACTTGAATCCATCTGCACTATGTTTCACAAAATCCCATTTTGCGCATCATAAATAACAAAAAAGGCCACTGAACTTTATCAAAAGCCATTGTTATATCTAATTTGATGGCCATTGTAGGGTGTTTTCTTTTTCTAGTTATTAAAGAGTGAATCAATTCCTGGGCAATTAAAACATTATCCGTGATTCTTCTCTGAGGTATGAAAGCAGATTGGTTTGAGGAAATTATCTGGTGGAGAAAAGGCTTAAGTCTATTAGCTAATAGTTTTGATACCAATTTGTATGCGACATTAGCAAGACTGATTGGTCTATAATCCTTAGGTTGTTGAGGGTTTGGTATTTTAGGGATTAGGCAGAGATAAGTATCATTGATACCAGGAGGAAGAATGGAATGCTCAAAGAAATGATTGATGTAAGCAATTGTTGAGGACTTGACAGTAGACCAATGGTGCTTGTAGAACCCAACAGTGAATTCGTCTGGCCTAGGGGCCTTATTTTCTCCCATTTAGCTTAGTGATTCAAATATTTTTGCTTCAGTAACAGGTTTGATGAGATGTGCATTCATTCCTTCTGTTACTCTTGGCTGCAAATGAGAAAGGAAGCTATAATCTGTAGTAGATGAAAGATCGGAAGAATTGAATAGCTGAGTAAAGTGATCAACAAATACTTCCTGGATCTTAGTTGGATCTCTTTGTAAGTGGCCATTACAATCTTCAATGACAGCAATTCTATTGCAACTCCTTTTGTTCTTAATTTGGGAGTGAAAGAATCTTGTATTCTTATCACCTTGGGATAACCACGAGACTCTGATCTTTAGACGATAAAATTCTTCCTCTTGCCTATTAGCCCGAGCTAGTGTTGTCTTGATGTCCTTCAAATGGCCATAATCCAAGTGAGATTATGACTGTGCCTGGTGTAACTGCTTCTGTAACTGGGTTATTGTTTTTGAAGAGTTCAGATTCTGGTCTTTTCTCCACTGTGATAGACCCTGTCTACAGTAAGTTAAAGCCTCTGTATATCTAAAGGGTGGAAGATGAGAGCAGTCTGCATCCCATATCCTCTGGACTTCCTGTACTACTTGAGGATTACACTTCCACCTATTGTCATACCTGAAGATATGTTTGCATGTCCACTTTCTTGTGTTTGTGTCCAAAAGCAGAGGTCTATGATCAGATGAGTGCCTGTCTAATAGCTTGACAAAAGCTCCAGGAAATATCTCCATCCAATCAATATTACGCATCACCCTATCAATCATGGTTTGCACTGAGTAATTATATCGATTCCCACTTCAAGTAAACTTACCCCCATAACATCAGACATCTTCTAATCCCAGTGTACTAATTACTGATCTGAAAGTGCCAAAAGAAGCTTCACTTCTCCTAGGACCACCTTACTTTTCATCATTTGACCGTATATCATTAAAATCTCCTAGATATAGCTGAGGAGAAGTAGCTATACTAGTACTACCATAAGAAGAAACTAGAGACTGCCATAGTGAATTACGTGCAATGCGTGATGGTGGACCATATAAGTAGGTAAGTTTGAAGACAATACCATCAACCGTAAGCCAAAAGTCATTTTTATATGGAGATGAGACAAGTGGTGGCTCAATGGATACATTTCTTGACCAAAAAATAGCTAAACCACCTCTTCTGACTTCAAGGGGAAACTATAAAATTACCAGTATATCCAAGCTGAGAACATATAGATAATACAAAAGTGTCCTCAGTTATTGTCTCCGTAAAGAATATCAAGTCTGGCTTATATAGAGACTTGATTCCAAAAAGATTTTGAATTGTCAGGGCGTTCCTTAGATCCTGACAATTCTAATGCATTAGCTTCATCTGGCAGAGGATGGTTAAGGGGTATCCACCCTCCCCTTAATAGAAAGTGATGAGTCATATCTTGGTCTACTTGAAGAAGCTTCATCTTCAATAATGTGTGCATCAACCTTTTGTTTATGAGTATTTTCAACTATAAGCCTACCCCTTCTCTGTAAGTTTGCAAGTACATGAACAATGAAACATCAGAGATTGCAGCTAATCTGTCAGTAGCAGGTAAAGGCTGCTCACGAGGAATATACTGAGGAACAACAGCTTCCTTGTCCACATCACAAATACTGTCATCATGTTTCAAGCTTCCACAATTGAAATAAAACTTCCTCAATTTATCATACTGGAAGCGTATAAGAGTTGGTGGTGCAGAACTTTTGAATTGAATATGAAGGACAAAGATTAGTTTAGTATTGACATCCATAGTGATCTTTGCCCACGCTTAAGTAGGCATGTCATTAATAGGTTCATGAAGTCGAACTTCATTGACAATACCAAGATTCTGACCAATTTCTTTCAGCATGTCTTCATCACAATATTCATCGGGCATATTAAAGAACCGAACCCAGAACGAGATGGTTTGAAGGTAGTCAGGGAAGAGACTGCGAGTCCATCGATCAACAATTAACATCCAGCCTTTAAATGTCCATGGATCGGTTTCGAGAACATGCAAGAGATGGTGTTCTGATTTGAAATAGAATTGGACCGTTTCAGCGTCTATGACACGATTAGTAACCCTGTCTTCAAGCTTCCAGGCTCTCGGAAGTGTTTGTTTTATAATGTGAACCCTTTGATGAGATGGATTAACACACTTAACCATAAGACTAAGCCGATTATGGTCATCCTTGCGTTGCTGACCGTCAATCGTTGGCTGAAAAGGTAAGCGATCAAAACCTAGGGTGAGATTCTGTCATTTTTTTCACAGATCATTAGCCATAGATGAATAAAGAAACTGTAATTGTAGCTTAAGTGAAGAGACTTATCAATTTAGGGAATCCAAGCAGGAAGAAGAACATGCAACGAAGCCAGTGAGAAACTGCGATGGATCGAAAACCAGAGCTAATACCGCAAAGGACAGAGAGAGATTCGCATGCAGCGGAAAAAAAAAACCCAGAGACAAGGAAATAAGAGAGAGATTTGAAGTCGGAGAGTATCCGAAAAGAAACCGGAGATGAGTCGGAAATCGCACTTTTAAAAAATGTTTATGTTTGATGTTGTTACTTTATGGAAATCATTTTAAGATTAAGTATCACTCAATACTTTATTTATAGTCTGATTAAAAATTATGTGGTCTTTTCACATTGATTTTATTATTAGTTGACATTCCAATTTTAAAGGCTCTTGTTTCAAGTCGGCATTGAAAAAATAAACTTTATTTCATATAGTGTAAAACTTTTATAGAAAATATTAATTTAGTGGATTTCCTACTTTATATTTCTTTTACTGGGTTATTGCTAGATGAAATAAATTCATCTACTAATGATTTTCCGACAATTGTCCAAACACTTGGAATTTTCTAACAAGTTGTAGCAAATTGTTAACAAGACATGGCTAGTTACCGACAAGACATGTCTGATTCCCGACAAAGCATAAGTAGTTGCCTATGAGACATGAACGTTTGTTAATATGAACTAGAATACGGTCGAAATCTATTTGAAAACTATCCGGCATTTCTTTAGAATGAATGGGCCGTCGATTATGACGAAACCTCAAGCTTTTTAAAATGTTAAGTCGGTTCCAATAAATATATCTTCCAACCAATAATAAAGATTCATGTAAATCTATATCTTGAAAGATAGGGAAGTTGTTAAAGAATCTTTCCAATCCGAAAAGGATTAGGTTGAACATTCCTACCAATAGGGAAGCTCTCTAATTGTGAGAGAAACACGAGAAAACCCTAAAAACTAATTGCTCATAACCTCCAAAAGAGAACGATCAAGTCTATAACGAACCAACAACCTACGACAACTAGATTTTCAAGCGATCAACTATTGGAAGTCGACAAAGTCCTTAGACAGTTGTTGTTTCTTGATAAATTAAGTTGACTGTAATCTTTAGTCATTGATCAATAAAGATATTCATTCATTCGCCATTCCGTAGAGTTATCTTATTAAGAAACAATTAAATTTTTCCAAAATAGTTTGGCGCGCCAGGTAGGGAAAAGTTAACTGGCTACATGAGATAGGAATGATGGAGATAATAACGAGGTTCCTGCTGGAGGTAACTTTCATTTAGATCTCGCAGCTCAACTAGAGGCACTCACCGCCCAGAATAAGCACATTGAAGAAAGATTGGCACAACTTGAAGCGGAGAACGATTTTTTAAAAGAGGCAAATAACTCTCTAATCGTTGGAAGAAATGCTGGTAACAAGAACGCTAGATTCCAAACACACATTAATCCAATGCAACCACTGGAAGGAAATCCGAGAACAACGATCGAAGGATCAACGCTTCAACATCAGCTCGATACACCAGGCACACATATAGACAAGATTAACGAAGCTCATGTCCCACCTAATCCGATTATAAATCAACCTACTGAGGATTCCTATTTAAGGCCTATGATCTCGAAAAGATTCAAAGCAATTGAAGCACTATTAACACGACTTCCCAGAGTAGCTCCTCCAATCACAAATAGTGCTCCCAAAATCTATTTGGATACTCCATTTACGGATGAAATTGCCTTAGTAAAGATTCCTAGGAAGTTCATCTTCCCCTCAATGAAGATGTATGACAGAACGACTGATCCTGAAAGTCATATAGCATAATACAAGCAACGAATGTTCACTACTGCCGTCGCAAGAGAGTGTCTCGAAGCTATTATGTGCAAAGGTTTTGGTATGATACATTGTGCTTTTAATGAATTTTACCTCTTGTTTTGATTTCATTCTAGGTAGTTTTACTTACATTTAGGGTTGTATAGTATGTATTTGCATTGCATTCCATATTTTAGGTTTATAAAGTGGAGAAAACTAAAGATTGTGATCAAATGAGCTTAAAATGGGGGGGGGGGGGGAACAAATGGAGTTTTGAGCATAATTCAGGAAAGGTGAGGGGTCAAATGAGCTATCAGATCAAATGAACCAAAAATCTGATAGGTTCAGGTTTTAATCCTAAATCTACACTGCAGAGAACATATCCTCGTAGTATAGTAAATGGTCGAATCCCACAGAGACCAGACAATACGTCTTTCAGTTAAATCTCGATTCTGGCTAAGATAGTAATAAAAAGATGGTTGCTTGGAAATAACGATAAAATAAAGACGGTTGTAAAAAAATAACGAAAACGCTAGGCGATAGGGAAATTCCACAGGTATTCAGGTCTGAATTTCAGGTTGACAAATAGGATTAACAAATAAAAATAGTTCCCAAATCAAAAGACAATAATAGACTAATCTCCTCCCAAAGTATTAGATCCCTATGATAGAATTGCTAGAAATAAAGACTAACCTTCTCCCGAAATCTTAGATCTCTAAATTAGACAATTAAATTATGCATTGATTAGATTCGATATGTTCATAAGAATCAAAGACAATACTCCCGCAAGCATAGACACTTATCCATCAAGACTAGGTCATATTAAATATAAAAAATCCCTTTATATTTATTAACCTAAAATCATGAACTAGGTGATCAAACTAATTCAAGCAATGGTAACAAATCTAAACTAAGAACCTAACAAATCGAATCCATTAAAGTCAAACCCGAACCATAAAAACCTGTTTTCCATGGGAAATCCCTAAAACCTAATAAGTGAACTACTCAGATATAGAAAAGCAAACACAAATCATAATCAGAGAAGAACACATTCAAAAACCAAATCAATATATTAAAAAGAAAAGAGTTCAGAATTCTTCTCCACAAGGTTGGAATTCGTCTCTCTGTAAAAAAAACTCTTAAGAAATAAAAATAAGCCATGTCTCAAAAATAAACTCTAGCCTAAAGCTTTTATAGTACTAAAAACAAGGAAAAATAAAATAAAACCAATAAGGAAAAGTCATCATGAGTCTTGAGGGAAAAATTGTAAATTTAGATGATTTTTAGTGATTTTCGAGTGCACGGATTGATCGATCTCTTTTTACGTAAGTTTCCGCACATACTTCTTCTGCGAGATAGCTTGACCAGTCTTCAGTAAAACCGCCATAAATATTGATTGCTCCAATGGATTGATCTCAAACCACTTCCATATGAAAGCTAGCTCACGTGGATATCGTGTGTCAAAATGTCAGCTCAATCCATCGACGGGACATCTTAAAGAATTGGTAAACTTTTGACCCTTCTGCCGGATTCTACATATGCATATGCCAATTTGCATCCATTTTGTGCAAAAATCCATATTTTTTCTTCAAAATGTTCTAAACACCTAAAATCCTGAAAATATGACAAAACTAAAAGGAAAACACTCGGATAATGCCAAATAGCAAGTATAAATACCCACTAAAAAGCATTAAAATTGAGTGATATCACAAATCCATTGCTGCTGGTGGTGGATTAGGTTGAATAATCGCTGAATCGTCACTTGTAGAAACCTTTTCTTTATCTTTATTTGGCGGCATGACTTTGAAATCCGAGGGGAACAAAGTCTGATACCAACTGATAGAGAGACAGAAGCTATGTAACGTTTAGGGTTTGTGTATACTCTACACCGTAGTTCGTTAGAAGCTCGTTTGTGAATACTCTTCACTGTACTTCATTAGAAGCTCGTTTCAAAAATCAAATCATTTATTAATCAAAAGCCAACTCTTATAATCGATATTAACAACTATATATAGATAAAAAGCCAAAACCCTACGACTAAGAAAGAAACCTTATCCTAATTGTAATTTAAAAAACCAAATAAAATGATAAAGTAAAAAAGCGTGATTCACGTAAGCTCACGTGATATACATGCAAATCAAAAACAAAGCCAAACATAACTTATTTTGTAAGTTACATAACACCAAATAATATTGATATACGCTACATCATAATTCCACAACGATCATGGTCATCGAACAAAGGATTGCATAATACTAACAATGGAAGTGAATGAACTACTGAAGAAGAGACACTTAAGGGAGTACTTGTCCGATGAAGTCCGAAACCGAATTGATGATAACATCATTGATAAAACAACTAGAAAAAGCTTTGATTCTCCTCTGAGACATGATCGAATCATCAACGTTAGTTCAGGAGGTTCAGAAATAAGTGGAATAAGTCACTCAGCTGCCAAGAAAAACACTAGTATCGCCCAGAGTCATTCAGGAAATAATGTTGTTGAAAGTAAAGCTACGACAACCTACACAATCAACTTCACTTCATATGAAGCTGGAAGGATCCTAGCTCTGCATCATGATGCGTTAGTTATATCGCTGACGGTTGCTAATTGTTTAATGAAGAGAATACTTGTCGACAATGGAAGTTCAACAAACATCTTCTTTATGAGGCCTATAAAATTTTAGGCCTAGATGAGGTTGCACTAACACGTAAATCTACGTCATTGGTAGGATTTAGCGGTGAAGTAAAGCATACAATAGGCGAGGTGCCACTACACACGTGTAGAGTACTCACCAAATATGAAATGCAGTGGAAAATAATGAAATCTTGGTCATAACCACTTGCAAAACAAGGTAATAATGAGAAAATGGTTAATGAGTTCAAGATGTAAAATAAAAATAAAGACAATTGAGGAAGGTATATAAGTAAGTGGAGTTTTATATACTTCATGGTTTCATGTCAACATCGAGAAACTCTCAAAATCTTACGAAGACAATGGAAAAATGAAACTTTTCAAATGTTGCTTCAATGAGATTAATAGTAACTTCACAATTCGAAATATTGAAGAAAGAAAAGAAAATCTTGTCGCTAGACTACATTAATATCATCGTCATGTATTCTTCAACAATTGCTACAGAAAAGGGAGAATAACAAGAAAATTTACCTTACTAAATAGGGTTTCTACTGGCGTTTGGCGCATAGAAGGAAAAAGATAAGACTTTGAAATATAAAAAAATAATAATGATGACCCATAATGGTCATGCGAAAATTTGCAGACAATGATAATAATTATTATCATTAGCTTCAATGGTTTCCTTGTTCACAAGGGGAAATGCCTTTTTTAAAAAAGGAAAATAAAGAAAATGAATGATAACTTCCTATTGGATGGAACTTTTGACTATGTTATTCCATCAACTTCCCATTTTTGTTGGAAGGTATTCTCTCTCCAATAACCAACTTCTCAATTCTTTTGAGGGCAAGTTGTTGGATGAAATAAATTCATCTACCAATGATTTTTTGACAACAGTCCAAACACTTGGAAGTTCCTAACAAGTTGTAGCAAGTTGTTAACAAGACATGGCTAGTTACCGACAAGACATGTCTAGTTACCAACAAAGCATAACTAGTTCCCGACGAGGCGTGAACGTTTGTTAATATGAACTAGACTACGGTCAGAATCTATTTGGAAACTATTCGAAAGTTCCTTAGAACGAATGGGCCGTCGATAATGGCGAAAGCCCAAGCCTTTTAAAATGTTAAGTCGATTCCGATAAAGATATCTTTCAACTAATAAAAAAATTCATGTAAATCTATATCCCGAAAGATAGGAAAGTTGTTGAAGAATCTTCCATTCCGAAAAGGATTAGGTTGAACATTCCTATAAATAGAAAAGCTCTCTAATTGAGAGAGAAACAAGAGAAAACCCCTAAAAAACTACTTGCTCAAAACCTCCCAAAGAGAACGATCAAGTCTATAACGAACCAACAACCTACGACAACTAGATTTTCAAGCGATAAACTATTGGAAGTCGACAAAGTCCTTAGACAGTTGTTGTTTCTTGATAGATTAAGTTGATTGTAATCTTTACTCATTGATCAATACATATACTCATTCATTCGTCATTCCGTAGAACAATCTCATTAAGAACCGGTTGTTTGATGAAATAAATTCATCTACCAATGACTTTCTGACAATTGTCCAAACACTTGGAAGTTCCTAACAAGTTGTAGCAAGTTACTAACAAGACATGACTAGTTACCGACAAGACATGTCTAGTTACCAAGAAAGCATAACTAGTTGCCGACGAGGCATGAACATATGTTAATATGAACTAGACTACGGTCGGAATCTATTTGGAAACTATTCAGAAGTTCCTTAGAACGAATGGACCGTCGATAATGACGAAAGCCCAAGCCTTTTAAAATGTTAAGTCGGTTCCGATAAAGATATCTTCCAACTAATAAAAAGATTCATGTAAATCTATATCCCGAATAGGAAAACTGTTAAAGAATCTTCCCATTCCGAAAAGGATTAGGTTGAACATTCCTATAAATAGGGTAGCTCTCTAATTGAGAGAGAAACAAGAGGAAACCCCTAAAATCTACTTGCTCAAAACCTCCCAAAGAGAACGATCAAGTCTATAACGAACCAACAACCTACGACAACTAGATTTTCAAGCGATCAACTCTTAGAAGTCGACAAAGTTCTTAGACAGTTGTTATTTCTTGATAGATTAAGTTGATTGTAATCTTTACTCATTGATCAATACAGATACTCATTCATTCGTCATTCCATAGAACTATCTCATTAAAAACCGATTAAATTTTCCTAAAACAGTTATAGAATGGTTTATATTTTTTAATTTGTTAAATGGCTTTTCGTTAATTTAGAAGCCATGTTATTTATGTTTATTCATATAATTTTTTTACTAATTACCATTCACAAAAAATTTACAAATCATATTTTCCGTATTCACTATATATATGGCTATTCACTACCCACAAAGTAAGTATTTAAATACAATTTATTTTAACAAAATACTCTTTTAGCAAATTATAAAATAAAGGTATCATATATTAGCTAATTATTTCCTTAACAAAATATAGTTATAGTTAGAAATTTTGCACGGACTTGAAAGTTTTATATTAATAAGAAAACTATATATGCTGCAAGTTGTAATAATGTTTTGTGTCTAAAAATTTTAATTATGATTTATCTACAAAAATATATGGCATTGAAACATGTTTTTAGTGGTATTACTGTTATCACATTTGCTCTAGTGGATACATTAAAATATTAGAAAAGGTGTTAAAGATTATTTAAAGCGGGAACTATAGAGTTTTGTGGGTTAAGTCTTAAGAGTTAAGACTATATAGACTTCAAAGTTTCTAGGAGTTAAGAAGTCCTCCAAAATTTGGGTGGTTGGTGGTTCCCACAATGTGTCTGGATCCTTGAACTTGCCCATTTTTTTGTTCTCTGCAACAAAAAAATTTGATTACCAAATCTATTCCCAAATATTCCTTTGTTTTCCCAACACTATCCTCTTCAACATTATATTAAATTATAAATCGTATACTTTCTTAATGTAATGAACTTCTGTTTCAAGATTTAGTTATGACACAAGAAAAGAAGAAGAAGAAGAAAGTGTGGTTCTTCTATTCAAGTAAATATTAATATATTTTTTTCAACAAGTAATACATAAACAACATAAACACAAATCACTAAATTACAAGTGTTAGTTATAATAACTAATAGCCAAGTAGAACTAGAAACAACTAGCCAGTAAGCAATTGAACTATATATTCACATTAATTTACTTTTATATAACTATAAGCAATAAGACGAAAATAAATAGAAAGCCCCACATATATTCCATATTCAAGAGGGCAAGGTAATGGCCCAGCTCAAGCTGTCCTCACTAGTTTAACGGATGCATGCAATGCATCTAATACATTCTCGCTTTTGTTGTTTTTATATATATTTCTTCATTTATTTTATATTCAAATTATCTATTACTTTCGACTAAATTATTCTTTTCGACTAAATTATTCTTAGGACATCTCCAAATGACACTATATATCTTCAAATTTGAAGTTTTTTCTCCTTCAAAAGGACACTTCAAAACTTCAAATTTGAAGTGTTGCTTTCTCACACTTCAAATATGGAGTGTCTACTTTCTCACACTTCAAATTTGAAGTGTCACATTTTTATTATATTTTAGTCCCTATATTTATTTATTTAATATTTTTAAGTTGTATAATTATTATTTTGGTACTAACACTTTTATGATTTATTTTAAATGTATACTAATTTATGCCTTATATTTAGAAACATATAAATTAAAGTTATAAGATTAAAATATGAGAAATATCAGATTCTATTAATATGTTTTAAAAACATCAAGAAAATTTAATACAAAAGAGAGCAATAAAAAGACAATACAATGAATTATTATTTAGCTGATGGTATTAATCTGAAATGGTCAACTATTGTTCAAACTATAAGTAATCCACAAGGTCCAAAGAAAAAACTGTTTGCGGCAAGACAAGAAGCATGTCGTAAAGATGTTACAATCCAAGTTTGCAATTATAACAAGATCGTCACATTACTGGAAGGAAAAAATGTTGCATGATATAATGACAACTTGCATTATAATGCATAACATGATAATAGATGACAAACGAGATGCAAGATTAGCTCCCGAGCCAACTGTAGAAATGACAACAAATGAACATGTTCAATTTCAACAATTTCTATCTCATGATTTGGTGATAAAAAAAATAAAAAGATCCATCTATCACTTCGAAATGCATTAATCGATCATATATGAGAGCATTATGAGAATAATGCTAATTAATAATTTGATATTTGAATTTTTTATGATGTTATTGGTACGTTTTCTAATAATTATGTAATTTATATTATAATGTAATATCTTATTAATATATATTGCATGTTATAATTAAATGATGGATATTTTATATTTATTTATAAAATTGTATGATGTTAACTAATTGTGAACAAAATATAAACCATATTGCAAAATACACACTTCAAATTTGAAATGTTCCTTTAGATTCCCTTACGCTAACAAATATCTATCTCTTTAGCCCTAAACTGAGGCACAACAAATTCGAGGGCAACAGTAACACATGTCTTGGACTCTAACTCCCAAGTTTTGGAGTTTTCTCTAATTATTTGACCACTTTTACTCATCCAAGTCGAATACAATAATCAATTTAATGAATATCCTGCATAACTTTTCTTTGTGTGTATTGTTTATAATTTCGAAATTGAACTTAATTGAGTTGAGATAAAATAGCTAATTCTAATAGAAAGTACTTCTTCCATTTCATTTTAAATGATTTTTAAGAATTTGTTTGTTTTGTTTTAAATTAAGTGACATTTTCACTTTTTAATATCAGAATAAATATATATATATATATATATATTTTTCTTCTTTTAGTTATTGATGTATTGTTTTATATAAGTAGTAGATGACACTTTTATTTACAAAACAACATTAAATATGTTCTTAATATGTGTAAGAACTTTAAACATTAGTAAATTTAAATTATCAGCGTGAAATAGTGATTAATAACTAAAATATCACAAATGTTTTTTTCTTTTTCTTCCAATCATGCATATGATGAATAGGGAACATCAAAGTGTCATTCAATCAATTATTAGGAGATCGATTACGTTCATATTATTACAGAGCACGCAAATGAGAAGGAATGAAAAATCTGTGGCTGCTCGAAGATTAGACACGTCTGTTCGAAATCCACAAACCACACTCTTCCACAAATTGCACAAAACCTCTCTTTGTCTTTGTGTATTGTATCGGAGACACACATTATCATGTCTTAATTTGTTCAGATAGCAACAAGTGAAGGGTAAGTTTATCATCTTCGCTTGTGTCCAAATTTGACCCTAGTCAAATACTTATGATGGAACTCGCTTTCATCTATTTATGTGCATTTTAAATAATTGTTTGTTTTGTCTTATATCCTAAAACTACAATTTTGAAGACTAAATTTTTGGACGTCCTCGCATTTTCTTTTAACATCTAAAATGTCAATAAATTCGGTTATACACAATTAGTATACATAACTAGAAACACCCATTAACATATATGAACCATATGCTGAATAAATATATCAAACAAAGTAAATTTGACGATGTTTTTTTGAAGATAATTAGCCTTAATTGCTAATGAATCATTAATTCCATTTTATTTTTATATTTGATTTTACTATGAAAATTATATTCAAGGCTATTATTATTTGTCTGAACCTCTAATCACCACAAGAAAACACGCGAAAATCGACGAGCATATCCGTCGGTTTTCCGTCGGTAAAGGGGGTAAATCGACGGATTATCGACGGATACGGTCGGTCGATTGTAGGTGGTCGGTTTTATAAATCCGTCGATAATGATGCCGTCGAGAATCCGTTGATAATCTATCGACGAATTCTTTTTAAAAAAATTGACGGATTATCGACGGATCCTTTAAAAAAGATTGACGGACGGATATTTTAATATTTTTTTAAAGAAAATTAAAAATATTAAAATTAAAATAAAATTCAGAATATTTATTAAAGTAAATTAAAATATTCATAAAAATTCAAAATATTCTAAAAATCCAGAAATTGTAATTATACAAAACGATAACAATAGTAATATACCCCTGAAAACGTCTCATGAACTCGCCAATCCTATCTTTTTCGCCCGCATCGCCTCCATCTCACGGTCCATCTGAAAGTCGCGCTCTACTTGCAAAGCCTTCATCTCCTCTATCTGCTTCGCTTGTGCTTCCATTTCCATCTTCATTCTCTCCATCTCCTCGTTCTTCCTCCTCAACTCCTCATAATGAGCCGTTGAACCTCGGGATCCCGATTATGGGAAGCAATAAGAAGCCATGTTCCCAAACCGGTAAGTCCAGACCTTGGACTTCTTCGTAGTCTGAAATAAGAAAACAATTATTAGTATCAATAACATGCAATAATAAATAATTAAATTTATATATTATTTACCTGGGAAACTATATCATATACCGTATCAAGGGGGATCTCGTCGCTTCCACCTTAACAAAATTTCTAAAAAAAACTTAAAAAACAAAACACAAAATTTTAAAAAACCATTAAATTCTTAAAAAAATTCTAAAAACACAAAATTTGTTAAATTCCATCAAAATTAACTTTCTAAAAACCCTAACATTCCTAAATTTATCAACAAAATCAAATTTTCCAAAAATTGCTAAACTTTCTAAAAACCTAACATTCCTAAATTCATCAAATTTCTCAATCCGCATTACAAATCAAACTCAACCAAACAATTATACATCCTCTAAACAATCCTAAATCCATCAAAAACATCAATATCACTACAAGAAAACAGGCGATAAGTGACGAACAATTCCGTCACTTACCCGTCAGAAACACCTATATTTGACGGTTAACTGACGGATGTTGTCCGTCAGTTATAGGGCGTCGGTAATGAATATCCGTCAGTAATTACTGACGGCTAACTGACGGAATATTACTGACGGCCTTTGTGACGGATTTATCCGTCAGTAACTATCCGTCAATTGTCCGTCAGTAATAACTGACGGATTAGTGACAAATAGTTAGTGACGGATTTATCCGTCAGTAACTATCCGTCAATTGTCCGTTAGTAATAACTGAAGGATTAGTGACAGATAGTTAGTGACGGATTAGTGATAGATTCATCTATCACAATTATCCGTCACTAATATGAATTTGTAAATGTTTACCTTTCGAACTCCAAAATTTCTTCGCAATTAGTGAGGATATACATATGGAGGTGTTTAAACTCCTGTTGTGTAAGCCGGCGAGTCTTGCCTTTTCCGCTAAGTCGACCAATTTGTTGAAACACATTTGGGACATAAACATGATACATAGCATGTTGACCACCATCATCATGTCGAGAGGTTCTTCGACTCTTTGTCTGCACATCTCTTGGAAAATAATACTCTGAAAAATTTGCAGCCTCTTTATTGATGCTTTGTGCGACAATAGAACCCTCGACTTTTGCAAGATTTTTCACCTTCTTCTTCAAGTGGAACATGTACCACTCGAAAGGATACATCCACCAATACTGAACTGGACCGCGTAGTGATGCTTCACGAGGAAGATGGATCGAAAGATGTTCCATAACATCGAAGAATGACGGTGGAAAAATCTTCTCCATGTTGCAAAGGATAATCGGTATGTTATCCTGTAAAGTGGAAATATCGTCAACGGTAAGTGTCCTACGGCTAAGGTCACAGAAGAAAGCCCCAACCGCTGTAAATGCAAAAACCATTAAACTATTAGATAATGACAACAGAAAATTAAATTCACACAATTAACAAATTAAATTCCTGCGATGGCCTCGTGGGCATTTCTCGGTAGGAGATACGTAAACGCAAATGGAAGAAGGCGTTGCATCACTACATGACAATCATGGCTCTTCATTCCAATGAATTTTCCTTCCCTGATATCAACAAAATTCCTCAGGTTAGATGCATACCCATCGGGGAATTTGACCCTATGAATTATCCAGTTAAAGAACTCATCCTTCGCATCCTTAGATAGCCTAAATGCTGGAATTGGACACGTTCCATCTTCCGTGATGTGAAGCTCAGGTTGACAACAAATATCAGGCAAGTTTAATCTAGACTTCAGATTGTCTTTCGTCTTCCCTTGCACATTTAGAATAGTGTTCATTATGTTGTCAAAAAAGTTCTTCTCAATGTGCATCACATCTAGCTTATGTTGCAACAAATGCGTCTTCCAATAAGGTAAATCCCAGAATATGCTTTTCTTGTGCCAATTGTGATTCTCTCCTGGCCCATAGACATTTCCATGTCCGTTCCCACCAACATTAACATCATTGGTACTATAAACACCAAATCCACTCATTTGGTTTAATAGCTCAGTGCCTTCATATTCAGTTGGTGGACCTTCAACACATCTTTTCTTCGTGAATAACGTTGTTGTTCGACGATATGATGATTTGGGGGAAAAAACCTTTGGTGACAATCAAACCAACATGTTTTTCTTCCATTCTTCAGCTGAAATGAGTTGGTGTCATCGGTACAATATGGACATGCTAGTTTCCCGTGAGTTGTCCATCCAGATAACATTCCATAAGCTGGGAAATCGCTTATAGTCCACATAAGGACTGCATGCATCTTAAAATTTTGTTGTAGCAACACATCATAGACCTCCTCCCCATGTTCCCATAATATGTTCAACTCATGTCTTAAGGGTTGCAAAAACACGTCAAGCGTTCGTTTTGGATGATCAGGCCATGGTACAAGCACAGAGAGAAACAAAAATTCTCGGTTCATACACAAAGATGGAGGAAAGTTGTAAGGTGTCAGTATCACTGGCCTCAGAGAGTATTGTCTATCATGTTTCCCAAAAGGGCTGAATCCATCTGTACTTAAACCAAGATAAACATTATGTTTCTCGTATGCAAAATCCGGATATGTAGTCTGAAAATGACGCCAAGCTTCTGCATCAGAAGGATGTGTAATCTCTCCATCAAATCTATGCTCAGCATGCCATCTCATTGCCGCAGCTGTTCTCTAAGACTGATACAACCGCTTCAACCTATCTGTTAGTGGCAAATACCACATCCTCTTGTAAGGCACAGAAACTCTACCGCATGTATCCTTATACCTTGGTTTCCGAAAAAATCGACAACGTGTACGAGTTTCATCGCGTCTCCAATAGATCATACAGTTGTCGATGCACACATCTATAACCTGGTAAGACAATCCAAGTCCCAAAACAAGTTTTTGTATCTCGTAATATGATCCTGGAGCATTGTTATCCTCTGGCACGATATCCTTCATCATTTTTGCAATTGCATCAACACAATCCTCAGCCACATTATAATCTGTCTTTATACCCATCAACCCACTTGCAGCGGATAAAGGCGAATGACCATCTCTACATCCTCTATATAATGGCTGATT
>OVBE01008145.1:0-17539 GCA_900406425.1 Iberis pinnata
GAATCTGAAGTGAGAGCTTCTGAAATGAAGTATGTCGCTATGAATTGAGATAAAAAAAGAAAAAGACTAATTCACTTATGAAGAAGAAGAGAGAAGCGAGAGAAACCCTAAATCAAATGGGGGAAGGAGAAGAGGCAGTGAGTGTAGTCAAAGCAGCGAGAGAAGGAACTCATGGCTTCTTGTTATGCGTTTTTTTTCTTTTTAAATTAGAGGTGAGTTTTCGTCGATATAGATTGGAAAACATGGGACATATGTCATAATGTTAATGGTTCATTACTTATCCTACGTGGATAGCCTAGAAATGCAAGGAATTGAAGTTTTATATAGTATAGATTCTTATTTCCTCCTGACGAGTTGGGCCTAATCCAAGTGGGCTTCTTATCGGATCACAAATCCGGTATCAATAGTTAGTCCCTCCAGTTTGGCGAATCCCCGAGTTCGGTGGACGGATTTGAAAAGTGAAGTTCTATTGGATCAAGGCGCCGATGGCTAAGGATGCTCGTCGCTACTTCTTTGAAACATAAGATTTTTTAGTTTTGTTATCTATGCAACTTTAGCATAGATGCAAGGTAAATTCGACTTAAACTCGGTTTATGATTCGAACTTGGTCTACCAGGACTTTATGTGAAGTATTGAGCTCGATTTTAAAATTCTAGATCGATAGAAGAAGTAATATTGGTTCTTATTATTAAGTAGATGAGTTTATTCCAGGATCATCAAGAAGTTTTCCTTCACCAAAGTTTTGGTAATTTCTTCAATGAGTGTTTTTGCTAACCTTGATGCAAGCTTGTTCGTTTCGGTAATCAAATACAAAGTAAACTCTCTTTGGGATAAAAAATCATCATTAAATCGACACACTTTAATCCCAAGTTGATGATTTATTATTCAGTGGTTAACCAACATTACATCGCGATTTTAAATCGCAATTTATTAAACTAATAACGCAATTACCTATTTTAATTAATCAGTAAAAATAAGTCAAATCAAATAGTTTGGATGGTTTTATAAAGTAGAATAGTATTTTGAGTACAATTAAATTAAGTCGTTAATTCAAGTAAAAAAAGTGGGAAGAAAAAATCGACAACCTCATGTACTATCTTAGGTACGAAAACATAATAAACTGAATGGTAGGAACTCCTAAATTTTATTTAAAAGATAGAAAATCATACACCATGACTAATTTTGAATGTGATAGTAACTTTTTAGTATCACACACTATTCTAAACATAAACTCGGTTCACAGAAAACACTAACCACAACAAAACAAAACAAAACAAAACAAACCATTGATGGTTTTTTAAATAATTAAATAATGAAAATATCCAATAAGGGCAGAAATTAAGATAAATCCCAAAAGACTGGTTGCTCGGGCTTCATTTTTGGTGGTGCTGATAGAAGAGCTCCCTGTTTCAATAAGACACAAATCAGTTAACTTTATAAATTAATCTCGATAATAATTACGATTAACCACGCTTAATTAGCCCAAAATCATACGAAATGGGAAGCATGCCTACAGTTTTGTTTTTGATTTACTTAATATAAAGGATTCTTAATATTGTGGGTTTTAAACTCTTAGACAGTGTTAGAAAAGTAGAAAAAATGTTTGATTTTTGATTTAAAACCACTTAGAGAAAAAACCAATATGTATGTTTTTTTGGGTCAACTGGAACATATGAGTTTGGAATCGAACCTTCGTAGTTATAAAAACAATATTTAATTCCAAATTGTACGATTACTTTATTTTCCAAATCATACGACAATATTGTTGCCAAAAAACGTTAAGATTACAATAATTTCAATCCTTAATTATATTACAAATGCAAATAATGATAAAATGTGTAACTTAATAGCAAATCCAAAATTTAAAGCTTGAAATCAGAGAAATTAGTAAGTACATACCGCTGCTAGATCCTGGCGAAGCAGTAGACGAAGAAACTTTTTTGATTATCATAGAAGAAAACAAACATATATTAGAACGGCGTCGTTTACTTAGACAATAGTTATACAATAATCACAAATAAATGTAGGAATATAGAACTCACTCAAACTCACCAGCGTCACTCTTACAAATTGACTCGTCATAATTAGCTCCACATGACTTAAGGAGATTAAGAGCATTCTCTTTGGTGAGATTAATCAAGGCAAGCAAGTTTGGATGCTTGAAGACGGTGCATAGACACGTCACATCTTTCTCGGCGACTTCTTTCAACGGAGTGCAACACGCCTGCGACGGAGGAATATCCGATTCATGAATGTACGGTTGACAAGGCATCACTCTTTGTACACATTGCATTGCTTCTGCTAATTGTGCTGTCACTTGAATGGACTTGAGAGTTACGACAATAGTCACTAGGAACACAACTTTGCTCATATCCATTTAGTTTTGTAATGCAGGTTCTTCTTTTTCTTTTGTTTATTTTTTTCTCTTTCTTATTGGTATGGTTATAATGAGTATACGTTTTCTTACATATATAGAGAGAAAATAGAGAATTGCTTTTTTGTTGAATTTTTGGAATGGGGTGATTTATTGAGGTAAGTTTTTATTTCTGCATTTGGTAGAATATTCATAATTACCTGATTTGTTTGGATAATACTAAAATGCCAATCTGGATTTTGACTGAATCTTAATTACACAGTCTAGTGCATGTATCAAAGATACCATTTCCTTATTATCTGCTTTTACTTTACTTTCAATAAGAAAAATATAATGACAAGTATCAAATTGTATAAAGGTAAAAAGAAAAACTAGTGGTTTTTATTAGTATTGTACATCTGTCACTAGCTATATGAATTCATATTTGCATATTTGTTATCATTAAAAACAAAAAGTTGGCAATTGATTTTATATAGAAAACAATTTGAGGTTTTTTCATCTTTTCCTTTTTTTAGTTGGATGAATTTATTTTGAATTATGATTAAAAACAATAGGAGAACTTGAACTTTAGCCCTTTAATTATATATTAGTTGATTATCCACGTTATACAACAGATTAATTTATTTTATAATATATAATTTAAACAATTATAATATAAAATTATATAATATGTATATTTAATTATAAATATAATAAGTATTATTCATAAATAAATATATTAAATTTTGAAATAAATTTTATTAATTGCATATTATATTAAGATATAACATTTAATATAATATTTTTTAGAAACACGATTAAACATATAATGAATTTCTACATAAATTATTCATTTAGACACTTTATGTTTTCAAGATAATGCTTATTTTCCTGCAAATTTAAGTTAATTAGTCGCTATATATATATGTATGCTAGATGATATCCCGCGGGAATACATTATAAAATAAAAAGGATGACTTAAATTTTATGTATTTTTATATAGTTTTTTAAATAATGATTATAGAATTTGTCGACTATATTTATATAAATACGAAGTAAAAATGGGATGTTTGTTTAGAAAATATATAATTATATAACATATATTATATTTATAGTCTTAGAAAATATATTTTCTCATAAATTAATATAAAAATAAATTTTTTAAACTAAAATAAAATTAAAAACGAATTTTCTAAATAAAAGGAGAAAAAATCTTGGTAAATGTTTTAATTTAGATAATGTGTTTATATTTTAATTACTAATGGTATATCATGTAATTAATTACAAACTTAAGGTTTATTTAAAAAAGTCTTCCCTTTTAATATATAGGAGATATATTATAATTTTTGTTTTAAATAATTAATCTTTATATTTATATATTTGCTTAATTACATGGATAGTAATAAAAGATTTTTAGATTGTGGTTAAAAATCAAATATATTTACTTGTTTTGTCACTTTTATCTATAATGGTTTTTTTTATTTGTTCATTATACTAATGACATATAATCCAATATCTAAAAGATGAAAAATTTATTTTTTTTTCTGTTTTAATACACTGCAGATTATGAATCCTCGACCATTATGAGTTCACCTTTTTCATATTTCTTTGTCAAATTATACTTTTTGTGTGTATACTTTTGGTACAGACGATGCAATTACATTTATGAATGTTTACTAGCTTTACCTCGTATATTTTCAAAACATTAACTTTTATGTCCGGTGAATTTAACTTATAATGATAATTATTCTTAGTTCCTTTTGGTCGTCTTGACTGATTCGTGCCAACTAATTCTAGTGTTTCCGACTGTTTCGTGTCTACCGGGATTTCTTCTGCAATCAAAATTAGTGAGCTGGTTTTTCAAAAATTTGCCTTTGTCTTACTTTTTCATCTGAGTCGCAGCTTACTCTGTGTAGAAAATCAGGCAACTTTTCGTAAAACTTGCAGCAGTGAATAATTGGATTATTAACATGTCATCATCCATCTTTGACATGTTCATTTAGGAAAACCAGTTTTGGAAAAGACCGTTGTTTCTCTTATTCTTTACTCTCGTTCTATCTTTGACTTATAATTTAAATAAAACAAACGGAAAAAGGATAATTACTCTTATATATTAATTACCGTTTGATAACTAAAATTTTCAAATATGTTATACGCATAATAGTGTCGATAATATTTTTAAGATAAATCTATTGTTTTGTACCTTAAGCAGATATGAAATCTAGTGGATGTCAAAAACTTACATAACTAGTTAATTTACATCATAGTTGTGGTTATTATAACCAATATATTCAATTAGTTACAGACCATTATCCACTATTCTGTTGATATGCCTAGTATTTGTTTATATCGGAATTATCTGTATCCAATTTTTACTCATCACTACCTATTATCCATATTTAGGAGCGAAACAGTTTGAATATCAGATTTTACTAATATTTGTATTCCCTTGGATCCTAAATTTTACTATATATACTTGAATTTAGACATTACGCCTATCTCATATTTTCTCCTCATCTTGAGCAAGCTTTATTCCGGGGATATCTCCTTCGGCTGTTATCATCGGAATATTCTTTTTCTTCTGCCGTATTTGCTATAGTCACCGGAATTATAGTATCCCAATCTCACCGATCAATTACGATCATTACACACATACGTGTTTCACTGGTTTTATTAGGTTTACAGACGATGGAAGATCAATTGGAACTAGCTTTGAATACCCATTCGATAGAGGATGATAAACCTATACGATTACCGGATACTCCAGCATTCAGTTCGATGCAGAGATCACGGAACAGTATTATTAGACGCTTACTCAATCCTGAAAAGCAAAATATGACGCGATGCATTGAAAAATTGCCGATAATTTGGAGATTGGTGGGACGAATCAGGGGAATTGCGATCTCTAAAGCCACTTTTCAGTTTGTATTCAAAGAAGACGCAGACCTGATGATGGTTCTTTCAAACGGTCCTTGGAGCTTTGATGAATAGATGATTACTTTAGACAGATGGAGACCGGATCCACCGCCGGATTACCTCTGTTTTTTAGATACTTGGATCCGTTTGAGGAACATACCGCTTGGTGTATATACTCTAGAAACAATGAAACGAGTTGGTGATACTATTGGAACAGTTAAGGAAATCGCTTTTAATCCCGAAGAGTCTCAAACACGGGATTATGTGAGAGCATTCATACGTTTTGATGTAAGAAGACCAGCTTTTAACTCCAAGGAGGTGGAGTTACCTAATGGTAGAATTGCTAAAGTGGATATTGACTTTGAACGATTCAAGCGCAAGTGTCTTACTTGTCTTCGACTTACACACGATAGCTCGAAATGCCCTATGCAATAAGGAACGAATCAACCTGTGGTAGCGAGATTGAATACTGATGCACAGAATAAATCTAAGAACAGTAAGGACACATCAGCAATGCTGGTTTCAAGTGCTACGCAAAAGGATATCTTCAATCCCCCACTAAGCTTTCCAACCTTCCCTTCACATCTATCAAATGAAGATTCAAGTGCCATTAGGCAATATCTTTCCGTTGCTGATCCTGCAGAAAGGCAGGGTAGACTTGTGCGAATTCAAGATCATTTTGAACGTAAAGAGTAGGCTAAACAATGTGACTCATCATACATAAGTTCCAATCTAGACAAAGGAAAATGACTTGTCTTCGGTTTTTCCGACCAAGATCCTAATCTTCTCTCTAGAATCTTATCCAGTGGAATTGTAGTTACTTGCAATTCTTCTGACAAGGCAGGGAATCAAAATAAGAATAGGGTTTCCCTTGATTTCACCTTGATGGGAAGTTCTACGGCATTTAAAGAGGGTTCTAACACAATCCTCTTCACCGGAACTTCAGCCCACGGTAAATCAAGGAGGAATAGACCGAACATGTGGATTAGAAAAGCACAAAGATCAGCACGTTTAGCTATAACTACGGACGAAGATGTGGAGGCGAATTATAAAACACATGGTCAATCTTCAGTAGTTCTGATGGATATCACAGAAGACAAGCAGGTTCCGAAATGCAAAAGGGTTAGTGAGGTTTCTATAATGGATGAATCACCAACCAAGAAGATCAACTATCCCGGGATTAAGTTGGCTTAAATTTCTCAGAAGGCGGTAAGTGAGCAGGATAATTCGCTCACTCCGTCGAAGCGTCAATGAGCATATTGAGCTGGAACTGTTAGGGTATGGGGAACGACCCGACAGTTCGACGTATTCAGAATTTGCACCGGGTGCATTTTCCGGATATAATGTTCCTCCAGGAGACGAAAAATTCTGTTACTGTTTTAGAGAACTTGAAAGGAGGTCTTGGCTATGATAATCTATACACGGTGGATCCAATAGGTTTGAGTGGTGGACTTGCCCTTTTATGGAAGAATACGTATGATGTTACAATTCTCTTCGCGGATAAGAGATACATAGATACGAGAGTTATGTTTGGGTCTCTCGAGTTTTACATCACTTTCGTTTACGGTGAACCGGTTACTAGCTTGCGATCCCGATCTTGGGAGAGATTGAAAGATATAGGAATGAATAGACATCAACCTTGGTTGACCATTGGGGATTTCAATGATTTGATGAATAATGCTGAAAAGTTTGGTGGTCAACAAAGGGCTGAAAGAACGTTCTTGAATTTTAGAGAGACAATCCATGCTTGTCATATAGCCGAGATTAGTAGCTCTGGGAATCCTTTTTCTTGGGCAGGCTACAGGAATCATGTGTGGATACAATGCAGATTGGATAAGAGCTACGGTAACAATGAATGGTTTACCTTATTCCCGAGATGCCATACTCAATACTTGGACCGAATTGAGTCGGACCATCGGCCCATTTATTGAAATTTGTTCACGAAGCCTTTAGCTTCAAGGCAAATTTAAGTTCGATCGTCGATGGATAGAAGCTCCAAATTTTTCAACCATAATTAACTCATGCTGGGGAGATGAAACCGAAGCCAAAAATATTTTCAATAGGGTGGCATATTGTAGGAGGGGAATCTCGAATTGGCGAAGAATAAACCCACAGAATGCGGCCTTAAAGATTGAGCAATTACGAGCCAACATTGATAAGGAAACTTCAAAAGAATTCCCTGACTTTGCTTTAGTATATACTTGGCGTAAATCTCTGCAGTTGGCTTATACTTCTGAGGAACAATTCTGGAGGCAAAAAAGTCGGGAGAGGTGGCTTAAGGATGGAGACCGAAACTCAAAGTTTTTTCACGCGAGTGTTAAAAATCAGAGAGTAAGGAATACAATTCAAAGCTTACAAGATTCTGATGGTGTAGAGAAATTTGAAGAGGGTTCTAAAGGGGAGATTGCGGTGTCATATTTTCGTCAACTTTTCACTACCACCAATCCATTGCGTAACGACCAAATTCTATCATCCTTCTCACCTCGTGTAACTTCGAACATGAATAGAAGACTGCCGTAAAAAGTTACAGAAGAGGAAGTAAAGGCAGCGGTCTTCGGGATAGATTCGAACAAATCCCCGGGAGCAGACGGTATGACTAGCCTCTTTTATCAGAAGTTTTGGGATGTAATCAAATCAAAAATTATAAAAGAAATAGAATGTTTCTTTGAGAGTGGGGTTTGTCCGTTAGATTGGAACTTCACACAGATATGCTTGATACCAAAGGTACCGAACCGAGGAATATGACCGAATTACGTCCTATTAGTCTTTGCTCGATCCCATACAAGATTTTGTCAAAAATCATGTGTAATCGTCTTCGTTTGATTCTGTCAAATATTATATCCTCTACTCAAGGTGATTTTGTAGCCAAGAGGTCAATCTCAAACAATATCTTATTAGCTCATGAGATGATACATGGTTTACAAACTAATCCATTATGTCGGGATTCCTGCATGGCTATTAAAACAGACATGTCTAAAGCCTATGATCGAGTAGAGTGGTTTTTTTACGGGATATTTTGCAAGGTATGGGTTTTGATCAAAGATGGATACATTGGATAATGTCTTGTATCACCTCAATGTCTTATTCGTTCCTTTTGAAACGGTCAAGAACATGGCTACATTAAACCAGAGAGAGGCTTGCGTCAAGAAGACGCACTATCACCTCTGTTGTTTATCATATGTGCGGAGTTCCTGGTTCATAGTCTAAATCTGGCTAAAACGCAAGGAAAAATTAGTGGGATACGGCTTTCTCTTCAAGGTCCAGCGATTCATCATTTACTTTTCGCCGATGATAGTTTATTCCTTTGTCAGGCTAATCTAGAAGAAAGTGATGAAATCCTGCGATGTCTTAAAGAGTATGGAGAAGCTTCGGGACAAATGATAAATTTTCAGAAGTCGTCTATTATGTTCGGTGATAAGATTGAGGACATCCTTAAACGTCAAATACAAGACAGATTTGGTATACATAAGGAGGGAGGAGTAGGTTCATATTTGGGGTTACCAGAATGCTTTAGTGGATCGAAGGAAAATATCTTGGCGTATTTGAATGAGAGGTTAAAGAAAAGATTACATGGGTGGTATGCTAAAACATTGTCTCAAGGAGGGAAAGAGATTCTGTTGAAATCGATAGCGGTGGAACTTCCGGTCTATGCAATGTCATGTTTCCAATTGCCTCAGAAAACCTTGAAGAACCTTACAAGTGCAATGATGGAATTTTGGTGGAGCACAAAAGCGGATAAGAAACCAATCTATTGGGTCTCTTGGAAAGCTTTATGTCGACCAAAAAACGAGGGTGGGCTTGGTTTTAAATACTTGGCTTTGTTTAGCCAAAGTCTACTTGCTAAACAGGCTTGGCGAATCTTAGATAAGCCAGAAAGTCTTCTTGCTCAAGTCTACAAATCAAGATACTTTCCTTCTACATCTTTTCAATTAAGTAAGAAGGGCCAAAGACCATCTTTTTCTTGGCGAAGCATACAGTTTGGTAAGGAATTACTTGACAAAGGTTTATCAAGAACTATTGGAAATGGTAAGGATACATTTGTGTGGACTATAGCTTGGCTCCCATACACTAAACCACGAGCTCCCTTCAACCTTAATGCTACTATGAACGTGATGTTGAGAGTATCAGATCTTATATGTGATCAAAATGGGACTTGGAAATTGGCAAAGCTTAATCGGTTATTCTCCTTAGAAGATCGAAATATGATCTTGTCAATTAAACCAAGTCTGCATAATTAAACCAAATCTGCATAAAAAGGATAGAGACACTTGGTTTCACACCAAGAATGGTGCTTACACGGTAAAGAGTGGATATTCTTTTGCTAATTCTTTGGATTTTAATCTTGCATCCCCTGTTGTTTACGATAAGCCCTCATTGAATGATCTTAGAAGTGAAGTTTGGCAAATTAGGACTTTGCCAAAGATTAGGATATTCATGTGGAAAGCGCTAAATGGAGCTGTTGCTGTCTCTAATAGATTACGTTCGCGGAAGATTCCGAGTAACCCTCTATGTCCAATTTGCCATTATTACGAGGAAACTATTAACCATATCTTGTGTGAGTGTGTGTATGCTCGTCGGGTATGGCAAGCTGCTGGTTTTGATCTATGAACATTGGACTTTGGGTCTCATTCGTTGTATGTGAACTTTGATTATCTCTTTAGACTTTCGAAAGACATAAATATGGTGAATTCATTTGAAACACCCATGGCCTTGGATAGTTTGGTCACTTTGGAAGGAAAGGAATGATTGTGTTTTTAACTACAAGTTTTTTGATGTCAATAAGGTTTTGTCTCAAGCCTTATCAGCAGCATCAACTTGGTATCAAGTTAAATACAAGGCTAAAGATAATGCTAGTCACGTAAATGTAGCTAGTTCAGCTACCGTACGTCATTGGAAAGCTCCTCCATTGGATCAACTTCTGTGTAACGTTAGTCTAGTGTGGAAGCATAACTCCTCCTACATTGGTGCTGCTTGGATTTTAAGAACTCACAAGGGTGAGACTCTTTATCATGGACGAGCTGCACTTGATACTTCACCAACTCGATTTCAATCAGCTGTAACTTGTTTGTCTTGGGCAATTGAAAGCCTTCGGCATGTACGACATCGACACGTTACCTTTGCCATTGAGGATATATCAGTAGTTGAAGCTATAGCTTTCCCTAGTGAATGGCCGAAGTTCCAAGCTAATCTGGAGGACTTAAATGCTCTCTTGGATGGTTTTGTTGTGGCTCGATGTGTAGGGATCACATCATCAGAGAACAAATGCGCAAATGCCATAGCTTCAAGTGTGATACGAGACGCTCAGATTCAATCGTATATTGCACGGCTAGTTCCGTCTTGGTTGGAGCAGGAGCTTTCTCTTGAAGCTGTGCATGGAGTAGCACCGAGTAATTTGTAATCCAGCTTTTTCGGTGTTGAGAGTTTGGTTGCTCTGTTTTTTTCTTTCTTTTCCATACTCTGTTTTTTATTTTCTGATTTTTGAAACTTTTGAAACTCTGATTTTTTCATATTGTGATACAAAAAAAACTTGAATTTAGACAGACTCTCCATATGTCAATATTTTGGAATGGATTCCGGATTGACTTTTTTAAAAAAATTATATATATTTTGTCAACAAAGTCTAGTGACTATTGAGTACTCTTACAATTTCATTAAGTTTTTTTTATCTCAAATAAAATTTACTTAATCAAACCTCAACACTGTTAGGATGATTGACCTCCATCAAAGGTATCATCCAAACAGAAACAACATTAAAACAATAAAAAAACGTAAATAGGAAAGGAACAAGCATAAGCTGCAGCGACATCTGCTTCGACGTTTTATTGGAAAGGCATCTACATCGAGGTTGAGATGTCTATATTTCAGGTTATTTGCAGTCGCTTGGCAATTAGAAAGGCATCGCCATATGAAGTGTTTAAGCTTCAGGCTTGTATCTAGTTTCCATAGCGCTTCATATAATGGATTCAGAGTTGGACCATACAGTAATGTTATTTCCTTTTGTGATAGTTATAACGCTATTACATAGCCCGATTTGACTGAGTATTTTCCGCACTTGGATGCATTCCAGAAAAAACTATTCGGCCTTTCTCGATTGCTCAAGTAGGTCATTATAATGAGTGGAATGTCTTCTGCCATGACTAGCTAATTCAGCATCAGCATATTCCAATGGGAGGTGCCTGAAATTAAGAGATCACCTATCGTTTAAGGTAACTGGTAGTGTGGGATGCGAAGTCTTGAAGCATGAGGAGGGTGATTGCCTAACCATGGCTCCACCCATAAACCAGTACTATTGTCTGATCCAAACACTCTTTGGAATCCTTCATTTAAAATACTTTGAGTGGACCATAATCCCCTCCAAGGAAAATATGATCTTTTACCTAAAGGGGCTGATATCGGTGACGAAGCGATGAAGTACTGACCATAGTAAACTCTTGCCAAGAGAGATTCTGGATTATTTAGAATTCGCCATAACTGTTTCCAAGAAATGTTGTGTTGAAGTCTTTTAGGTCTTTGAATCTGAGACCTCCCTGCGATTTTGGTTTACTGATTAAGTTCCATGAAATCTAGTGCAAGCCTCTGTTTTGAGCTTTGTTACACCACCAGTATTGAGCCATCACCGAGACTAAGCTGTCTCATATTGAAGATGGTAAACAAAAGGATGACATCGCATAGGTTGGGAGTGCCATAGCTACTGCTTTGATTAATATCTTCTTTCCAGCCTGAGATAAAAAATTTGTTTGCCAATTGTTCACACGAGCCAGCAGTTTCTCTTTGATTGATTGTAAGATTTTGACTCTTGATCCTGTAAATGATTCATGTAATCCCAAATAGAGTCCATCTCATCCTTCGTGTTCGATTTGTAAAATTGACTTCATCTCCTGTTTTTGAGCTGCATCAATCTTTTTTCCAAAGAAGAGGCTCAATTTATTGCAATTAACTTCTTGTCCTGCCGCAACACTATACTCCTTTATAATTGTCAAAAGATACCCTGTCTCATCTCTATTGTAACGACAAAAGAATAAGCTATCATCAACAAATAGGAGATGCAAAATAGAAGGGGATTGTTGTGCTACTTGGACTCTCGAGATTCGTCCAGACTCTTCTGCTCGTTGTAGTCTTTGGACTAAAATTTATGTGCAAAGAACGAATATGTACGGTGATAACGGATCGCCTTGCCGTATTCCTCGAGATGGGATGATATGACCATAAGGTTGTCCATTTAATATTACCGAGAAAAAAGATGTTGTGATGCTCAACATTGTCCATTTGATCCACTTATCATGAAAACCCAATTTTCTTAAGGCTAATTCAATAAAATCTCATTCCAACCAATCATATGCTTTTTCATATCGATTTTTATTGCCATAAAATCTTTTGCACAAAAATCTCGTGTTCTCAAGGCATGTATTCATGAGCAATTAGGATATTGTCTGTTATCATTATACCTCTTACAAAGGTTGTTTGAGTTTCGGAGATGACAGTGCGTTGTATTAGACTCAACCTTTTTGTCATAATTTTTGTGATCATCTTATATGTAATGTTACAAAGGCTAATTGGCCTAAAGTCCGAAAGCACATTTGGTTTTTGCTTTTATAGGTATAAAAAATGTTAGTATGATTTAGCCAACTATCTAACTCGTTATGTTCAAAAAATATCTGCACCATTCTTGATATTGCGGGACCAACTGTGTTCATGTACTTTTGATAGAAAGTTGCCATGAATCTGTCAGGTCCGTGAGCTTTCGCGGAGTTGATGTCAAACATTGCTATCTTCACTTCTTCTTTGGTAATTAGCTGGGTCAGGAGAGCGTTTTTTTCATCTGATAGTCTCTGTTCAATCTCACTGAAAAAATCAGTCTAATTTTCTCTCCTCTTTTGTAAATAGCTTTGAGAAATGTTGGATTGCTTCTTGACTCATGTCATGATTCGTGAAGACCTCTCTGCCAGTTTAGCATGGAGGTTGAGCCCTTCGTGCTTTTGTTGAAGCATGGAATATTTTTGTGTTACGATCTCCTTCATTGAGCCATTGCACTTTGCTCTTCTGTCGCCAGTATGATTCCTCATCTCTAATCGAATGAGAAGCTCCTTGTTGAGTATAGTTAGTTCTGAAGGATCAAAAGAGATTTGGTGTGATAGATGATCTTTTTAGCCTTCAGCTCCTTGATTCTAGTGGCCGAGTTTGTTAAAAATGATTTTTTTTCCATACAGAGTTTTCCTTTCTACAACTGATTATCCTGTCTGCCACTTTTGGGGTTCGCGATGTATCAATTGAGTCCCAACCTTTGTTGATTATCGCAGAGAAATATTCATCCGATGTCCACCGTTTATCAAACTTGAAGCAATCTGTCCATTTTAGTGCCTTACCTAGGCAACTGATTATAATTGGGCTATGGTCTGAACCGTTCCTTTGAAGATATTGTGAGTTGGCTTTCGGGAAGAGACCTAGACACCTTCCATTAGCCACCGTTCTGTCTAAACGGCAGTGAATAATGTCATTGTAGCGACAACCATACCACGAAAATTGATTCCCAAAAAAGGGAAACTCATTCATCTCACAGATTTCCAACATGGTTCGAAATGATTGAAGGGAGGCCTCTGATCTCGTAATGCTGCCAATCTTCTCTGTATTGTTTAAAAGCTCGTTGAAGTCCCAAGCCATTAACTATGGTTCCTGCATTTGCGTCCCAATGCGCATTAGTTTCTCCCATACATGCTCTCTTCTTTCTCTTATATGATCACCATAAACGAATGTGATGAAGAATTCTTTATTTTGCCACACTAATTTGATGTAGATCAAGCGATTAAAAGATTCTATGTCAGTGACAGCCACTGCATCAATCCAGAGAAGAGCTAATCCTCCTCCAATTCCTTCTGGTTCTACTGTAAACAAATAAAAATAACCTAAAAAACCTACTACTCCTTCTAAATAACTTCTTTTATTCTTGGTCTCGCTCAGGAACATTAACTCTGGGAAATACCGACCACATATTTCTGTGAGATGTTGAACTGTCCAAGTGTTCTTGATTCCCTGACAGTTCCAAGCTAGGGCTCTAATTGGATTTGGGTGGTTTAGGATAAACCATCAAAGCCGAATTAGAAGAAGCTTTAACTGGAGGAGTAGATTCTACCATTGTGGCAGACATTGATGAGACTGGAAAAGTATCCAATAATGGAATCGAGGGCATTGTCGGGTTGTCTATCAAGACATCGGATTGCCAACACTATCATATGGATAGTAAGAGTCGTTGTTGAATCTTGTTGGCCGATTGTATAGAGTTGGCCGAAGATATTGAATCTTGTTGGACATTGAGAGTTCTCTGTTCCTGAGTTTTGCATTGCCATTTTCCTCTTCCTACTAATTTTGGGAGGCCTCGAGTGGAGAAAGATAAACCTTTTGCTATTGGAATTCTTTGATCAGGAGAGTCGCAAGCTGGATCACTTTCGATCACGAAGGAAGCATTGGGATGTTTAACATTCTTATGTGGAACTGCTTCATTCTCGTGTCTAACAATGACCTTCCCTTTCATTTTTCTTCTCACGTCTCCAGGAGAATGATAACAAGTTTTTTTAGGTATCAAATCCCATTACACATTGATAGGTTAAGAATTTAATCCTAAATTAATACTGTAGAGAACAGTTCAAAGAAGTATAGTAAGGTATTGAATCCAGAGAGACAAGAAACGCACGTTCAGTTTAAAACTTCGAATATGGCTAAAGTGAGAATAATAGATTTGATTGTGATCATAACGGTAATTAAAAACGGTTTAAAAACTATGATGATATAACGCTAGGCATTAGAGAAATCCGTAGGTATTCAGGTTTAAAGTCAGATTAACATGCATGATTTTGATTGAAAATAGTTCTCAACATAAAAAAGAATTTGGAATAATCTCCTCCCGGAGTATTAAACCCTATGATCGAATTGTCAGAGACAAACTCTCACCGTCTTTAAACAATTTGATCATGCATTAAAAATCAGATTTAATTGTTCATAAGCATTAAACAATACTCCCATAAGTTTAAACACTTATTCATCTAAATTAGGTCAGGTTTCTAAATCAAATCCCTTTGTATTTATCAACCTATAATCATGAACTAGGTGATCAAACTAATTCATGCATTAAGAACAAATTTAGATTAAGAACCTAACAAATTCAATCCTACAATGTTAAACCTAACATTCAAACCTATTTTCCAATAGGAAAACCCTAAAACCTAACTAGTGAACTACTCAGACATATTAAAGCAAAGACAAATCAATTTCTGAGAAGAACACATAATTGAAATCAATAAAATAGATATATTGAAAGATGGGTTCAGAATTTCTTCTCCAAATACAGGTTCAGGAATTCTTTCTCCCAGTAAAAGCTCTCAAAGTTTGCAAAAGTAAAAAAGGTAGACAAAATAACCTAAGCCAAAAGGCTTTTATAGTTCTAAAAAGTAAAAAAAAAAACTAAAAATATGGAAATATGGATAGCATTAGAGGACTTTGGTGCAAAATTGGAAATTCAGGTCGTGCTTGGGTGATCTGCCCGATCGATCCAAGTCTGTCCGATCGGGCATATTGCCTTGTTGCTCGATCCCTCGTGTGTTGCTTGATCGATCGGAATATACGAAATTTTCCGGGGATATTTGCCCGATTGGGCAACTGATGTGCCCGATCGTGCAAACCATTTCTTCACTTAGTCATTCTTCTGAAACTTCTGAAATGCTCTGAACTGTTTCGAAATGTTCCTTTTAGCTCTGAAACGACCCAAATGCCTAGAAATCCTGAAATATACCAATTTGCAAGGAAAACACTCGAAATAATGCATAATAGCAGACATAAATGCCCACTATGATGCATTAAAACCGAGTAATATCACACATTCATGTCATTGTAGTATAGATGGGTTGTCAATCCAAATGGGTGTGATATTAACAATCTAGATGCAATGGTTCTATTAAGTCAAGCCAAGAAATAAAGCTAGGTTTTACTAACAGATCCTAAACAAGCATAACATAGAAAACATGCGTGAAGTAAAAACAGAAACGAAGGTAAGCATGCATAAGTAAAAGGTAGATAGCTAGTGAAACAAAAACAGAAGAATTAAAATGGGTAAGAGATGAAATCAATGGAAAATGTCCCTAAGGATGGGGTAATTGACTAGTGTTCCTCCTCAAACTACCTAAGTGTCTAACATACCTCAAACAAGAGCTATCCCTAGACGATAGATTCAAAAACAATCAAATCTAATTCCTTGACAAATGACCTCAAAATAGGTAGTATCCAGATCTAAATGCCGTTAATGGAACTCTACCTAATAGTCACTATGAACAAATCTACCTAAGCCAATAAGCACCCTAAACATCTAATTCCTTAGGCTAAGATGTGCAAATCTCTGAAATCACCTCGATCAGACATTTCATTGAATACTTTTCGGGTGCTGAAATGCCTAAGTTCGGATTTCAAACGGGCATAATGAAATGAGCATTAAGCACAATGAAACAGAAGGGATCTATTAAACGATAAAGCTTAGACACCTAAGAGGAACAAGGAAACAACAATAGCATATCCCATCCTTAAGGAACCTAAGTAACTACTGATGACTCTAAATTTTCATGGATTTTACATATCAATTAGCATCAATTCTGAGGTCTTTAAGCGTGCATACATCACATTTATAGTTGATTTTAGTAAGTTTATAATATTTAGGACTTTTGCATTAGAATTTGCATATGCACGCATTTTGGAGATTTTTCAGGACTTTCAGGAGTTTTCGGGAAGGATTTGTGAGATTTCAGAATAGCAGCACTTAACATTGAATGGAGCAGCACTTAGCATGGAATGGTTTGGATCTACCTCAGGACCAAAACAGGATCGATCCCTACCTCTGCCTGGATCGATCTCTATCTCTGCTCAGATCGATCTCACCGTGCTTCTCACTGCAACATCTGGATCTATCTCAGTTCACTCCTGGATTGATCCAGATCGATCTCAGATCGATTCTAACAACACTCCAGATCGATCCAACATTCACATGAATCGATCTCACTCTATATCTCTCGGGAAAACTTGTGAAAGTTTTTAAAGAAGCAAAGGAGGTACGTGAAACAGAAGCTGAGCTAAGTGTGGATCTATCAACCTGAACGCTGGATCGATCCCGCACTCAAACCAGATCGATCCCACACTTTCCTGGATCGATCTTAAGCACTCAACATCATGATCGATCCCACTTGATATTACTCGGTTTTAATGCATTATAGTGGGCATTTATGTCTGCTATTCTGC
>OVBE01008146.1:0-17537 GCA_900406425.1 Iberis pinnata
GGGTACATATTTGGGGTTTAGGGTACATATTTGGGGTTTAGGGTATATATTTGGGGGGGGGGTAGGATATATATTTTGGATTTAGGGTATATATTTTGGGTTTAGAGTATTTAGGGTTTAGGGTCCCTATTCACTTTTGAATTAAATATATATCCAATTTTAATAATTTTAATCATGTTAGATTTTAAAAAAAAATTGTTTTTTATATAACATTTTGTTTTTTATAAATTTGAATATCAATATATTAATTAGTAGTAATAGATGATTTGGTGAAAATTAAAATTGTCTACAAAAAAAAAAAAACCAAATTGTATGAAAGAGAAAGAAGAAAAGGTTAAAAGGGGCATATGAGTTGTATAATGGTACTAGAAATCTAATTATACACAATTATGTATACTTACTTAGTTTTGATTTTGTTATGTATATTCTTCTAATTAACCCTTGTTTTAATAATATAATAATATTTTATTTATATTATATTTGTAGTTCTTATTATTTTGTGCAAAGAACAAATCATTTATGATCAATTTGTAAAAGTTATAAATATAGGATACAATTCACAATTAGTACTAAAGTGAAAATGAAATATTCTTAGAATATTCTTTTTTACGAGTAGAAAATAAAGTTATGAGTTGGAGCAAACCTCAATTTAGAGTTACTCTAAATTTAGAGTAACTCTAAATTTAGAGTAAAATTTTAAAGTAAAGTTGGAGATTGTCTTAGAACTTATGGTTGGAGGTGCTCTTAGTTATAGGTGGATATGCAAATCCAAACAATATCATGTTTTATTGAATTAATGATTTCAACCAAAAAAACTTTGAATTACGAGTTATTCGTTTAATGATGTAAATACTATTTGAAATATAGTGTTATCGTTTAGTGATTTACTATTAGCTTTCAAAATCTAAATTGTATTTTAATGGATTTGAAGTGTTCTAAAATTGGAAATACAAATAATCAAATATAAGGATGAATAGAGTTTTTTCAAAATCCTACAATGTGAAACCATTTAAATACTATAATCAATAACACTTCCTAAACTAGTTTTATCCTTATTATCTTTTCTGGTAAATTAGAGGACACAACTATATTGGATATTAGTGTGTTTGTAGATGGTTTTGGGATAATTATGAAATTCATGTGATTTAAAAAAAAAGCTCTCTACAATCCCACCTAAAAATGTGAGATTTAAAATTTTGTATAAATTCACTACTTAAAATTTTTCTAGTAACAATAGATTTTATGGTACTTTTTCAAATCACTAATCCAATAACAATGCATTTTATAAGATATTTTAAAAATTTATGTTTGAATATTTGTCATTTTAACATAAATTCTTTCACATTTCATATTTAATACACTCATTTAGTGTCTTTATAAGGATATAACAAAATTTTAATAGTTTTATTTTATTTGTTAAAGAATTCTAATAGTTTTCTTACTATATGTAACAAACGCATAAAAGATAATTATGGTGAAAAAGGGAAAATTATAATTATATATAATCTACTTAAACAGAGAAAGGAAAAATTTGAAAATTGTCACAAGTCAAAAAAAGTATGAGAAAATCAGGTAATAGGATACAGTGACGGTCCAGAAAAATATTTTACCTAGTTTATTATATATATTATAAATAATATAATTGATATGTATAAATAATATTTTTAAAAATTTTTCATTTTATAATTATAAGACTTTTAAAAAAAAATATTACATAAAATTTTGAGTTTTAATAAAATATTTTAAAAATAAGTCAACCTACTTTTAGTAGAAAAAGTATGCCAAAATTTGTTACGGGTGGGCGTACTGGTTTACGATTCATTTTTTTGGTTTTATAGAATCTAAAACCATTTGAAATACAGTTTGGTTTCGGTTCCATTTCGGCTTTCCTTTTCTATTTCGGTCTTGATCTAGTTTTTCGTTTAAAAGTCATTAAAATGTTCATAAATAGTGATTTGTTTGACGTTTACTGGTTAAATATGCAATATATATACTTTTCACACATACATATAACTATAAAATACAAATTCTCTATACTTTTAATATTATTTGGTTTCGATTTTTTGGGTTAACCAAAAACAGTTTTGGTCCAGTTTTTTGTTTCTTAAATAATCAAACCTAAAAGTATTTAAAAAAACTTTGACTTGATTTCAATTTCATTTTTCGATTCAGTCCGGTCCGTGATTTTTGGTTCGCTTTTATTTTTGACCCATAAAACCTATTTTTGTCAAAAGTCCAAATACTTGAAATGAAAATAGTAAATATTAGATAAAATTATATTTTTGGAAAATTAGTCGTTTTGACAATTAACATGTTAGTTTTTTAACGAAGAATGCAAAATACATAAAAAATCATTGATTAAAAATAAAAATAGAAACACATGTGGAAGAATGATTTACAATATGACCACTTAGTAAAATTTGATACAATTATTTTACAAAATAAAAATTTAGGTAGGTCAATTGACCTAGTATATTTTAACGTAGGACCGCCCTTGATAGGATACTAAAAAGTTTTATAATATGCTAAAATGGTACTTTATAAAAATCTTTGTATTTATGTACTTTTTGTTTCGTGAATGATGAATGTTATTTTTTTGTAAGTGATGAATTTGTTTGTGTGAATTATGAATGATTTATGTGAATGATGAATTGTTTGTGTGAATGATGGATGGTTCATGTGAATGAAAAAATACATGTTTTTCAAATAAAAAATCAAAAATACCTATTATTCATATTAAAAAGCAAAAGTACATATTTTTAAATTAAAGAACAAAAAGTACCTAATATACAAATTTACTCAAAAAGTATTTAGATAGTTGATGAATTTTAAGAAAACTTTAAATATTTATAACTAGGGATGGACATCCCGATTTACGGTTCGATTATGGTTATGTGTTTTTGGTTTTCCAGGTTTTTAGTTTTATAAACACTAAAACCGTTTGACCCGTTTGAAATACGGTTTTGTTCGGTTTCGATTTTCTATTTTGGTACTAATCCAATTTTTTATTTAAAAGTCACTAAAATGTATACATATAATTATTTATTGACATTTATTTTTTTAACACACATAATATATACCTTTCACATATACACATAACCATACAAATACAGAATTCTCTATATTTTCAATCTATTTGGTTTCAGTATTTTCAGTTAACCAAGAATGGTTTCAGTCCGGTTTCGGTTATGTCTTTAATTTTCTTAAATAATAAAACCTAAAAGTTTTAAAAAAAATTTCGGTTTGCTTTCGATTTGGTTCGGTCTAGCTTTTTTGGTTCCAATTTATTTGCACACCCCTATTTTTAACTTATAACAATTTATGACATCATTTGTAGATAATCGCAAAGACGTGATTGATTACATACCAGGAGTAAAAGCAATAGACCCAAAGGACTTAATGTCTTATCTTCAAGTGAGCGACAAAGACGTCGACACAAACACAGTTGTCTACAGAATGATGTTCAAAGCCTTTAAAGACGTCAAGAAAGTCGATTTTGTCTTATGCAACACTATACAAGAGCTCGAACCAGACTCTCTTTCGGCTCTACAAGCCAAACAACCAGTCTACGCAATCGGTCCGGTTTTCTCAACCCAGCCGATTGTCCCTATGAGCCTATGGGCTGAGTCAGATTGTACAAAATGGCTCAAGGGTCGGCCCAGTGGGTCTGTCATTTACGTTTCATTCGGTAGCTATGCACATGTTGGTAAAAAAGAGATCATAGAAATAGCCCATGGGCTTTTACTTAGTGGGCTAAGTTTCATTTGGGTAATACGCCCAGATATAGTCGGATCCGATGTGCCGGATTTTCTCCCAACTGGGTTTATGGACCAGGCCAAAGGTCAAGGTCTTGTGGTCCAATGGTGCTCTCAAATGGAAGTAATCTCAAACCCGACCATTGGAGGGTTTTTGACACATTGTGGTTGGAATTCGATTTTAGAAAGCGTTTGGTGCGGTTTACCATTGTTATGTTACCCGCTTTTAACCGATCAGTTCACGAACCGGAAACTTGTGGTCGATGATTGGCGGATTGGGATTAACCTTTGTGAGAAGAAGATTGTCACAAGGGACGAAGTCTCGCTGAATATTAGACGTTTGATGAATCAAGAAACTTCAAGCGAGTTGAGAATCAACGTCGAGAAGGTTAAACGTCATCTCGAAAATGCGATTACAATTGAAGGATCTTCAGAGACGAATTTTAAGTCGTTCGTTGGTGAAGTTCGAGATAAGATAGAAACTAAGATGTGTAAAGTGAACGGGTTAGATATAAATCGGTCAGCCTAAACAATGTAATGGTGTAATCATTTATGTCTGTATGTTGCATACGAATCCTATAACTATGCAATGGTTCATTAATGTGAGTAACCCAGGAGTTCATGTTCATGTTTGTCCCCAAAGACCAAATGCTTACTTGACATCCTCCACAATTATCCATAAATCAAACTATTTGTGAAAGTAATTTATGGTATTAAACAAGCAGTGTGATGCAATTTTTCTCTATGTATACTAGTCAAAATTTTAGAATGCAAAAATCTATATGAAATAGACGAGATCACGTGGGCAGGTACTGAAAATGTTGATAATTATTAAGTATCCCTGTTGTATAACTTTATTTCCTCTTGCGTCAGTCATTGTACTCCATTATCTTTCTTTCTATGGTTGAAAATTTTCAGAATTTTTGCAGTCGCACTAAATGATTTGTAAGCGTGTGGAAGAAAATAGTCACTGACAATAATTTATTAACCTTGATTAACAGTATATACACTATATCATCACTTAGTTTGCCTTTTTATTATTTTGAAATTAAGCGTGTAGTTGTTTATATAAGAAATAGTCATTGAGTATATATTTTTACAATGTGCATCGTTATGCTCTACTATGATATAGCATTTGTATCATTGTTCAGATTAAAACCCACATAATGTATGTATGATAAACAAGAAAAACCAACCAAAATAAATGTTATAATCTCTAGTTTTCCAACTCTTATGGTATTACATGGTCCCTTTATACAATTTAATATAGCTGCAGAAAGTGAGTACTTAAATAATATCAAGTCGACTTCAAATACTACTGACAAGTGACAATAAATGTTGAGATACTAAAACCATCATGATGATCAAAGTATGAAACTTGAACAAAAGAACATATATATGTACGATTCGAATATCTACTTATAGAAAGAAAAGTTATTTGCATAGACGATAGCTAGAGAATTAAGGACATTCTCAGAAGAATTGAGAGTCTGTGACTCAGAATCTGATGATGATGACTTTGATGTGTTATATTTTTTGGACTATCAGACGACAATGTCTATTTTTTTTTATCATAGCTTTAAATTAATTAACAAAGGGAATTTTGAAAATACTAATAAATGGCTAGATTTTTTCCACGTTTTATATCTACTTCCATTACTTTAGGGCTTGAGGCTTATTATTTTCTTAGAAACATATTATAGCCTTTTTTACAACTCTTCTCTTAGATTCAAGATCCAAAATTTCCCACAAAAAATCTCAATTCAGCCAATTTTACCCCAAAAAGAAATTGTAAGAAAAATTCAGAATAACCTGCAAGCTAATTCTTGAATTACGAAAAAATGCAAAAAAACCCTTCATCTGACTTAAAATTTGTTCAATTTGAACCCTCTAATAAAACCTTGCAATACATATATCTATCAGATAAATACACAGTATAGATTGTAAAAGAAAATATTATAATAAGAAGACAGAATTGTATATATATTCAAATCACTACTATCAAAACCTTAACATATTAAAAGGATGCCCCCAATATTGAACCAACAAACAACTCAACCCTTTCTTCTTTATACGTATGCACATGCACACACACATATATATATATATATATATATATATATTGTTTTGAAATAAGAGGATATTGCTAACCAAAAATAACATAAGCAGATGATTTCTTGACCAAAAAAAATATATAAGCTGATGATTTTATGTTGGATTTGAATATAAATGGTAACATAACAAAGACAATGTCATCATAATTTGTGTTTCTTAATCAGAAAAATGTCACCTAGTTACAGAAAAAAACTTATCCAGATGAGATGCATCAGTTATGAGTTGTTGTGGTCGCGCCAGCAGAGTAGCATGGCAATGCAACGACGAAGAATATAAAACTTGGCTCTTTGTTTCTTCACGACATGACTGCATTTTTGCCCAAAACTCTTGCACGGCTCACACTCCCTATTCTCCTCTGGTGCCATTAATTGATTGGTTTCTTCTCAAAGTAAGTCGTCCGGCTACAATATAAAAAGATTTTCTAAGGGAATAAAAAAAAAAACAGTGCAAGAAATTGAAAAGTTTGGAGGTTTCTACTTAATTTGTAGAAGAGAGACAAAGATTAAAAAAGAAGATGAGTATATAGTCGTCAAGTGGAGGGAGAAAGCAATATCACAAACTCAAAAAGTATGTTTCTTACTAAGAGATTGTCGCCGTAACTCAATACATTTTATTTAATTTTTGTATCTTATTAGGGAAACTATTTCGACGTGTGTATTTCGACAAACAAAATATTTTAAATGAAGAAGAGTTTAGTTTAATGAATTGACTAAGTATACTTTATTATGAACTGACATACTGATTCAATGCTATTATTAATTAAAGAATTAAACAAAGTTAATATCAATGATCAAGTGATCTAGTGGTTATGTCACCGTTGTTGCCTTATTATTAGATTAGGGTTCGAACCTGGTCACTCGTATAGCGAGTGCATTTCTTCCTATTTATAAAGTTTGAGCTATTTAGTCGGCTAGTTGTGGTCCATAAATTATTGTAACAAAAAAAACAAAGTTAATATCATCACTATACTTGTTCAGTTTATATTAAAAAGTTTAAAAACGTAAAATTATTTTAGAAGATAAATATGCCATACTATTCCTATCAATATTTTGAAAACTTAATTAATATGAATGAAAATATTAATATGAAACAATTTGTATTATTTTTAAAAAGTTAAGTGAAGTCCATATATAGTTTTGTGTTAATAAATATAAATACATTAAAGTATGTGCTTTATTAATGTTTTTGGTTTGAAATACAAAGTTTAATCATCCATATAACCTTATCTTAATATTAATAGGCATGTAATTGTAGTACAAAAATTTTTTTAGTTTTAGCATAAAAAAAAAAAAGATATTTCCTCGGCGGTAATATAAAATAATTTGTATTAGTGTTGTTCCCATTTAAAAATATTTATGGGTTTTCCACTGGTCTTATCTTCCCGTAGGACGGTTTAGTGTATAGCTTTGTCGAAAAGTTTTCAATACACTGAGTTTTTTTATTTTTTAATTAGTTTTTGAAACATTTAAATTTTCTTTTAATGTATGTAGTCATTCACATATAGATATATTTATCATTCATGTGTAAATATTCATCATTTACCTGTAAGTATTTATTATTCACATTTTATTAATCACATGTAAACTATACGTAATGAAAAATGTGCAAAACTAAAAACCAATAATAGTATAGTAATTAACGGTTGCTTTCTAAATATTATTTTTTGTGTGTTTGGGCATGAAAGTTGTGGAACATGATCCTTTTCTTTATTCTTCTCTTTCTTGTTTATGAAATATCTTGTGTACTCCTATAGATTTTTCATGAGTGTTTGCATTAACTCTTATGCACAACTCAGATGTGGTTTCATAGTATTTGACATTGTATACCTACATCAAATATTGATCATCTTTGATTGGAGCAGAGAGATAAAATGTTTGTGGCGCATCCTTGAACTAAAAGATAAAACCATCAATACCTTTAGTTTCTTTTTTTGTATGTGTGTGAGTTTTAATATTTAAACCATATGTCGATCTATATATGTTTGAAATTTATTTTAGAAAAATATGCATGGCACTCAATTGACTTTTATGGCATGATTATCTCCATGAACTGATCTTTAGACATTAATTGTTTTATGCCCATAATTTCTTGTCGATTAAACCGATAATAATACTTATTTAAAGCGTAAATCACTACTTCTAAAAAATCTAAACTAGTGACCTTAACACTCCAAAGAATATTTCAACCACTAAACCAAAGTCTCTTATCTTACTTATCTTGATCTTCTATTTAACATGTAAATACCAAATGACTCTTTAATATTTTTTTGTTAAAGAAATTACTCTTTAATATTTAATAAATGTATATCACTAATGAAAAATCGGGACTACATGAACAAAGAACAAAAACTCCAGACCAATAGTTTTTTAAATACCATAAAAGATGATAACAAAAATATAGTAGTTTTCAAACAGTTAAATCAAGAAATATTGTTCTATAAATAAAAAAGAATTCTTAAAAGAATTAATCAACTTGCACTATAATATGACCATCTCCAATAGAGATGTTTAGAAGGATTTTATGAGGTGCTTAACAAAAAAAAAAAAGTAATTAAAAGAAGAAGGATCGATGCTTAGTGTGGCTTTTTTAGGATCAGGTGCTTAGTACCACATGTTGGCACCTGGTTGAAAAATTTATTATTATTATTATTTTATCGTGTTATTGCTTTTTTCGAAAATCGAGTGTTGTTGCTTTTTTTTTCTTAAACCTAACTGAACCGAAGATTTCAAGAACCAAACCGAGCTATATAGAGAAACCTAATCGGAAAGAAAAAAAAATTCAATTTCGGTTCTCGGTTCGATAACCGATCAGTTTATTATTATTTTTGTGAAAAAACCAGAAAAATCGATAATAACCAATAACCGAAAAGAGGTTTTGAGAGAGGTTTTAGATAGAGGTTTTGCTCCCAGGCCCGACTCCCAAGAAATGTCACCAAAGCCTGACATCTCTTTTTCTAATCTAATATAGCTTCCAAATTATCACTAAAATAGGCTATGTTAGCTTAATGAGCCAAAAATAGACCTTTGCTTTTGAAATCTCTTCCTTAAAATAAATTTCCAACCGTTGACCACTATGTTTTCCACCAGAGCTAAACCATCTTTTTCACCGGTGATATTCGTTTGGTACCCCGTAGTAATCCTGATTCACTTGAAAGGAAGTGCATAACTTGATCTCAGCTCGCCACAAGCTTACAACTCACGTGAATCATTAACAGGGATCATCTTGCCTCACTTTCTCTAACCTTTCTCTGACCATGTATTCGAGTTTTTTGAAGAAATTTTTTCAGGTTGAAGAAACTTCTTCCCCCAAGTAGAGATAATCAAGCTGAATTCTCTGCACACAGTTACACTCTTCTGAGTGAGGTTTTCTCAATTTTACGCTCTAACGAGTGAACATTACAATTAAGATTCAAGAAGTGAACAAGGCGTTGAGTTTGAACACTTCAAAGCAAATTCAACTCTCTCTAAGGCCATGTTTCTTTTTGAATTTTCTTGAAGAAATCTGCTTCAGGGTGAAGGAACTTACCACTCCCAGATAGAGAGAAACAAGTTGATTACTCTGCACACATTTACATTCTTCTGAGTGAAGCTTTCTTTTTTACGCTCTACGGAGCGAAATCACAATCAAGATTCAGGAAGTTTTGTACACTGTTGTATGAACATAACAAAGTAAGATTCAGGATGTCAAGGAGATTGTCGTATGCTGAGAAAGGAAAAAGCATAGCTAAATATCACCCCCATGAACCCCCAAGATCAGGCAGAATAAGAGCACCTGAGGAAGACAACCAAGAGCTGATAAAGAATCATTCTCTCACTCTCATGGGAAAGGTCACAAACCCCAAAGCTCAAAGAATTTGGAACCTAATCCCGTACATGGCTGATTTCTGGAAAACGGATTCTAAACCAGTGGGAGCGGACCTAGGAAATGGCTGCTTCCTTTTTAAGTTTGGATCAGAGGAAGACTTGCAATTTGTCCTCGATAACAGACCATTCCACTTTGGAAGATGGATGTTAATCCTTCAAAAATGGGAACCAAGTATGTCTCCTTCATTCCCATCCCTAATTCCCTTTTGGATAAAGGTCCAAGGATTTCCCATTCAACATTGGACAGAGACACTGCTTCAGAGAATTGGAGCTGATATAGGTTGGGTGGAAGCTACAGAAATCTCAGATACTGTGGCCAAAATAAAGGTCCATGTTAATGCTCTATTACCTTTAATGATGTCCTCTGTAGTTTAATTTGCATCAGGAGAGGAAAGGGAAATTAATCTAGTATACAAAAAACTAGAGAAGCATTGCTCAAAATGTTTCAGACTCGACCATGAAGAAGCATCCTGCCTACTCACCCTACAGCCAGATAATAGTCTGGTTAAAACATCCTATATAAGACACCTCTCGGCTAATAATCAAACAAACATGCGAAACAAAGGGCATTCATATAACCATAACTATCGACCAAGTATACAAAGGCAACATGTTGCACCTGCAGATTTATCACATAAGAGATATAAGGAAGACAAAAATCCGGAAATCAAAAATCATAGCAGAAACTTATCTCAAGAGTACAACCGAGCAGTCTCTAGATCAGGTTATCATCGCTACCAACCTTATCACAGAGGCCACAATGAAAGATGGATCGAGTCTGGCCGCAACATCTCATCAGCATCTATCTCAACCCCCCACCTAAGTCACAGGAATCAAGATAGCCACCCTAGAGAAATTGACCATCAACTCCTGTCACAGCCTCTAATGATAACCAATCCTCTTGATGAAATTCAAAATGAAAGGTTTAAAGAGTCAGGAAGGGGTGTTCCTAACTCAATTCCACAGACCAACATGATAGAAGCTATAGATGCTGTAAAAGAAGTTATGGATCAATATACAGCTTGTGGAGATCCCACAGAAAGCGCAGCTCGCAGAGAAAGAGTTCGACAAGCAGAAGTTAATGGACAGTTCGAAGAAGCTGCATCAAGAGTTGCATTAACAAATCTAAGATCTCATATCACAGAAAGTTTTGACTCACCTTCAAAGGAACCTGAGCGAATCCCAGTTTCACAAAGACTTCAAGGAGCAGAGTCTAGCCCTTCTCAAAGAATCTCAGCCAAGAAAAGGCTAGGCAGACCTCCTATAGTGAAAGACAAAACATCAGGTTCAAAAGGACCCTCAACCGCGGGTATCAAGAGAAGGACGGGCTCCCAAATTAAAATATCACCAAGAAGGAAATATAAAACAGGAGCAGCAACAAGAGCAGCGACTCAACCCACCACCTCTCTCCCTGTAAACCCTTCAACAACCATCGTTCCAGCTATTTTGAAGAAAAGGATGGATTTTCAAAATCCATCCACTCCCGTTCCTTAAAAGTTGTAGCTTGGAACTGTCAAGGGTTGGGGAATCCCCTGACAGTTCTAAGAGTAAAGGAGATCACGAAAGTGTTTGCTCCTGGCATATTTTTCCTCTCGGAGACAAAAAACGCTGATTCTTTTGTCTCTGAAAAATTTGAGGGTCTCAGTTTTGCTCACAATACCTTTGTATCACCACAAGGCCATGGAAGTGGAGGGCTAGCTTTATTTTGGAAACCTGAAATTGATGTTGAAATTACTCAAGTAGAGAAAAACTGTATTGAAACAAGACTATTAATCGAAGGAAAATTCTCTTATGCATCTTTTATTTACGGAGGCATTGATAAAGCTAATAGGCGATCTATGTGGCAAATAATGACAACAATAGCAAAACTAAGAGACGAACCTTGGTTCATCACAGGTGATTTCAATGATATCATTAATAATATGGAGAAAGAAGGAGGACCAGAAAGATCTGAAGGAACGTTCTCAGATTTCCGAACTTTATCTCGGAGTGTGATCTCTTTGATCTTAAACACTCCAGAAAACCACTCTCTTGGAAAGGAGCTCGTAATGACAATATAAATCACTTCCGACTTGATAGGGCTATGGCAAATACTCGTTGGTTTTAAGACTTCCCATCGAGTAGGTGTGAGTACCTTCATTTTGAGGGATCGGATCATAAACCATTGATTTCACACTTTGATATGACTAAGAAGCGAGGAAAAAGGCTGTTTAGATTTGACAGATCTTTATGCCATAACCCTGAAATCAAAGCACTTATCGACCCCATTTGGATATCACCATCGTCCTAATCTATAAGTAGTCGGATAAAAGACTCTCGCACAGCCATTATTGCTTGGTACAGAGAACAGAGGCGGAATAGTAAACTGATCATAGAAGAAAAGCAATTAGAATTGAACCAAGCTTTGGAAAGTTCACAGACAGTACAAGCTGATCTGAATTGGATTAATGATGAGTTAAAAAAGGCTCACCAATATGAGGAATCGTATTGGCGACAACGAAGTCGTTTACTGTGGCTATCATTAGGAGACCGAAATTCAGACTATTTTCATGCTGTAACAAAAGGACGAAGAGCAATGAATAATATCACAGTCTTAGAAGATGAGTTAGGTAACGCTCATTATAAAGAAGACTTGATAACATGAGTTATAGTTAATTATTTTTCAGAACTGTTCACATCAACAAACTTAATAAATCGAGCACTGGTGTCTAAGATATCTTCTGAGGAAAATGAACAACTTATCATAGATACTACCTTACCCGAAGTTAAGGAGACCTTGTTCTCCATCCACCCGGATAAAGCTCCCGGTCCGGATGGGTTTTCGGCTTCGTTCTTTCAAACGAATTGGGATTCTATGGGAGACAAACTCACAGCAGAAATTCAGAGTTTCCTATCTACGGGACTTCTCCCCAAGTCGGTTAATGAAACTCACATAAGACTAATCCCGAAGATACATGGCCCAAGGAAGATTTCGGAGTATAGATCCATTGCTTTGTGCAATGTGTATTACAAGATCATATCAAAACTCTTTTCAAAAAGACTCCAATCAATCCTCAAGTCAATTATCTCGGAGAACCAATCGGCATTCGTTAAAGGAAGAGCAATCTCGGATAATGTGCTAATAACACATGAAGTCTTACACTTCCTAAAAAACTCGAAAGCATCAAAATATTGTTCAATGGCCGTGAAAGCGGACATGAGTAAGGCATATGATAGAGTAGAATGGAGTTTCATTGAACTAGTACTTCGTAGACTTGGCTTCCATCAAAAGTGGATACAATGGATTCTTCAATGTATCTCTACAGTGTCGTATTCATTCCTTTTGAATGGGGCAGTTAAAGGGAGGGTCCTCCCTAATGGAGGCATTCGACAAGGTGATCCTCTTTCTCCCTATCTTTTTATCCTTTGTAGCGAGGTACTCTCGGGGCTTTGTAAGAATGTGAGTGGGAAGAACGAACTAAAAGGGATTAAAGTTGCTAGAAATTGCCCGCGAATCAATCACCTACTCTTTGCGGATGATACAATGTTCGTTTGCCGAACATATAATCAAAGTGTCGAAGCTCTAAAGGGGATAATTAGAGATTACTCACTAGCATCCAGATAAGTTATTAACTTTCAAAAATCGGCAATATTCTTCTCAATAAAGGCACCATCTACTCTAAAAGATAGAGTTAAAAGAGATCTCCAAATTACAAAAGAAGGCGGGCTTGGGAAATACCTTGGACTACCGGAATTCTTCGGTAGAAGAAAAAGAGATCTCTTTACAAGCATAGTGGATAGGATACGATAAAAAGCTCTATCTTGGTCCTCAAAGTTTCTCTCAACCGCGGGAAAGATGGTGCTCTTGAAAAGTGTATTATCCGCTATGCCTTCATTTTCTATGTCTTGCTTCAAATTACCGCTATCGCTTTGTAACCGGATCAAATCGACTCTTACGAAATTTTGGTGGGACACAAAAAATCAAGAAAAGAAAATGGCTTGGATCTCATGGGACAAGATGACATTACCAAAAGGACTAGGAGGTCTCATGCTTAAAGATATAGCAAGCTTTAATGATGCCATGTTGGCTAAATTGAGTTGGAGACTTATAAAGAACCCTCAATGCCTACTTATTCGTACCTTGCAAGGAAAGTATTACCATAACGAAGCATTTTTGGAATGTACAGCAGCCACAAACTCATCTCATGGATGGAGAAGTGTTCTTATTGGTAGAGATCTATTAAAGAAAAACTTGGGTTGGGCAGTTAGGAATGGAGAAAATATTAAAGTATGGTCGGAATTTTGGTTAGACATGAAGCTCTTGAAGGAGATAATACCCGAAGTTTCGGTTGGATAAAGACGATTTGGGCAACGCGTATACCAAATAAGATTAAACTCTTAATTTGGAAAGCAAACCATAATGCATTACCGGTAAGAGAACGACTATGTATACGTAAAATAGCTCAATCTCCGGCGTGTCAAGTTTGTGGTGAACCGGAAATGATACGCCATGTTTTCTTTGATTGCTTATACGCCAAGAAAGTTTGGGATATGATCCCATTATCAGATTTTTCCCACCCTCATACGAGTGGATCTTTTAATGATTGCTGGACAGAGATAACAACCTTAAGAAATCTCCCGCCTACAGGTCTTAATGGTACTCATCTAGCCCCTTGGGTAGTGTGGTCACTTTGGCTTGCACGAAATCACCGACTATTCCAAGCAAGAGTTTACTCTGAGTTAGAAACAGTGGAAAAAGCATTATCCAATGCCAAAGAGTGGCAAAATGCGCAACCTACTCAGCTCATCCCTTCACTAAGATAAGTGATGACCACGAGATCAACATCTTCCCTTACATCACCCACCTGCAACTCCGACGCCTCATGGTGCTCTCGAACAAAAAGTGCAGGTTTTGCAGCAATATTTCAACAGCCTAATCAACCTCCGATTGAACTAACAAAGGTGGAACGATTTGTAAAATCCCCATTAATGGCAGAGTGTCTATCTATTCGTGAAGCTCTAGAACAGGGGATATCTATGGGCCTCTCAAGCTTAACTATCCAAACTGATTCTCAAATTTTGGCTAAAGCATGGGCATCCAAGGAGCAAATAGCGGAGCTGTACGGAGCTATGGAAGATATAAAGATCCTAGGAGAGAAGCTATCATATTTTGACATCAAATTTATCCCTAGATTACTCAATAGTACTGCTGATGCGTTAGCTAAGCAAGTTCTCCAACTATATGTAATGAACCTTTCTTAACGAATGAATTGAAATCTTTTGAAAAAAAAAAACCAATAACCGAAAAATAACTGAAAATTAACCGAATAAACAGAACTTAAAAACCGATCTTTCGAGTATTCGGTTCACTTTCGGTACTTCGAATCCTAAATTCTAATACCCAATTATAATATTCGGTTCGGTTCCTAATCGGTTCCGGTTAGATTTCATCTTTAATTATAATTTGTGATATGTAAAATATAATGTTAAAAAAATATTAAAAAAAAATTTAAGAATATAAAATTGTTTAATCTAAATGTAAAATATAATTGATAAATTAAAATATAATTTGTGAAATGAAATGTTAAAAAACATTTTTTTTTTAAGCATCAAGAAAATCTTACTATTGGAAGTCACAATTTTTTAAAACTAACCTAAAGTTCTTTAACCATTAAATTTTTTTAAAAATGGTTAACCACCCTCCATTGGTGCTTAACCATTGGAGATGCTCTAAAAGTTCACCGGTCGTTGGGATTTGGGAGACGTACACTACCACAGTTTTCGTAATCCACAAACTTCATTTACCTTTCAATACAAATGTTACTAAATAAATCAGGTAAAATAGGTTTTTAGCTCATATATACATAGAGCACAAAAGATTTTAGCATTTTAATTCATATATATGCACTCAAATCTAGTACGATTCTTTCTCAATATATATATTTTTTTCCATATGCCACTTGAACTAATTATCCACAAAAATAAAAACGTGATTACACTGGTATATATTTTTCGTTTTTTTTTTTTCAAAAGAAAAAAGTCGGTATCACATCTGTTCATGCTACAAGTCTCACTTTCTTTTACTAAACAATACAAAATTGTTTGAGAATTATAGAAGTCTAGTAGAAATATAGCAACATAGTCAAAGCAATTATTCATCCATTTTTTTAACCAAAATATAGGAATTTACTTCAGGATATCTCTTTCGTAGCCGCTTTTATTATTTCGTGTTATTTTTTACAGCTTCGCTTCGAACCAATTGCGTCACCAGAGACATTGCCAAAAATGTTTCAAAACATGGTTTTTTCCAATTATATCTAGCTTTGGGAGGACATGTGCATGGTTTCATTCACGTATTCAAAAAAAACTTAACTTTCTTAGTCAAGTTATTATAAATGTGGGTATTATTTTTCTCGATGTATTCTTCTTATTTCTCGTGCGTAAGTTTGTTCTATTGAGTGTAAAAGAAAACAATACAAAATTGAGAAAAAAACAAATTTTGATTTCACCCTTCTAAAAAATAGCCACTTGAATCAATTGTACAATGATTTAGAAAATAATAATAGAAAGCAAAAGAAATAAGGAGATGAATATTACAATATGACATCTTTGTTGATGTTGAAATTAGGGTTCCTGTAATGTCATATACTCCATATCATTTTTCTTATTTTATCAATCAAACGTTCTCGTCAAAACCGATTTTTTTATCTCTGTCATCACTACAAGAAAAAGGGGGGTTTGTGACGGATATTTATGACTGGAAAATATCCGTCAGAAATAGTGACGGCAAAACTGACGGAAAAAGTGACCGTCAATAATTTTCTGACATGTCAACTTCTGTAAGAAATTATGACAGCTTTACTGACGGAATATTACTGACGGATAATTTCCTTCACAAAACCGTCAGAAATCCGTCAGTAAATTTTCCCGATTTAAACTATCCGTTGTTAGCCGTTACCAACAGATATATTCGATATTTCTGACGGAATAATCCGTCAGAAATTCGTAAGAAATTTTTGTATATAACCATAAGACCTCTTATTATTTCACATACAATTTCACAAACATAGTTATAAAATGTCTATTCCTCCTTATTTTCGATCATGGATGGATGGTGACAGGATGAATCCAGAGACAAATATTTTGAATGAGGAATATGCAAATGGTGTGATGGAATTCATGGAATTAGCATGTCGACAACCTCGGCCACTAAACAGTCGTAAGTTAACATGACCATGCTCTTTATGTCGGAATAATCATTATGTCATGATAGACATAGTATGGAATCACTTGTATATGAATGGTTTTTTTCGAGTTATAAGGTTTGGTACTTACATGGAGAACGACCTGATATTATGGCTAGTAGTAACGGTAGCATTTCAGTGGCAGATAGGATAGAGGAACCTAAAACGGAATTAGATGTTGGGGCACCTAGAACGAAATTAGATGTTGGGGCAGCTACGGTTCAAATGGTTAATGATGTTTATAGAGAAAATATAGAGACGGCTCAGGTTTCATACGAAGAACCAAATTTAGAAGCACAACAGTTTTTTGGTATGTTAGACGTAGCGACTCAGCAATTATATATTGGATGTAGAGATGGTCATTCGTCATTATCATGTGCTAGTAGGTTGATGGGTATAAAGATGGATTATAACTTGCATGAGGATGCAATTGACGCAATAGCCAAGTTCGTGAGGGATATCTTACCAGAGGATAATAATGCTCCAGGTTCATATTACGAGATAAAAAAAAACTTGTGTCGGGTCTTGGATTGCCTTACTAGGTTATAGACGTGTGCATCGACAACTGTATGATTTATTGG
>OVBE01008147.1:664-17536 GCA_900406425.1 Iberis pinnata
AAAATAGAGATGCACAAACTAAAGAACAACCTAAAGTTAAGCAAGAAATCAAAGGAAAAACAGTATATTAACTTAAAACTCAAAATAAATCTGGTTTTTTCACCAAGAACATGAAGAACAAAATAAAGAAATGAAAACCTAAGACAAAACCTAAAAAGGAAAGAAAAACTAAAGCTTCTGCAAATGGGGGCGAATTAGGGCTTTTATAGTGTTCAGAGAAAAGCCCTAATTCGCACTAAAGACAAAATGCTAATCATTGTCTTTGATCTTGGGCCTTGATTCAGGTGGTATCCAGATTTGAGTTGGTCGGGTCGGAGCGTGTTTGCCTTCGAGTTGGTGGATGCACGATCGATCCGGGCTGAAGATGCTTGCTTGGGATCGATCCAGCTGCGACGCGTCCAAAGTGCGTTTGAGGTTGGGATCATTCCCGGCATTGAGTGCCCGAGATCGATCTAGACCTAAGTGAGATTGATCTCATCTTTTTCCTTCTTAGTCCTGCTTCAACTTCGTGCACTTTCTTAGCTTTTTTGAGACTTCACCAAAAAATTCGAAAGAGAGAGACAGGGGGATCGATCCACGTAAGAGCTGGGATCGATCCCTGCTGAGTTGGGATCGATTTGAAGTGGTTGCAGGATCGATCTGGCAAGTGTTGAGATCGATCTGGCAAGTGTTGAGATCGATCTGGTAAGTTTTGGGATCGATCCTGAGAATGTTGAGTTGGGATCTATCCTGCTTCGACGCAGAAGTGCCTGAGATCGATCCTGCATAGTATTGGGATCGATCCTGCCTTGGTTCTGAGGTAAGTTCAGTCCATTCCATGATGCGTACTGATCCGTTCAACGTTAAGTGTTGCTTTTATAAAATCTCACAAATCCTTCCCGAAAACTCCTGAAAGTCCTGAAAAATCTCCAAAATGCATACATATGCAAATTCTAATGCAAAAGTCCTAAAAATCATAAACTTAATGAAATCAACCATAAATGTGATGTATGCACGCTTTTAGACCTCAGAATTGATGCTAATTGATATGTAAAATCCATGAAAATTCTGAGTTATCAGCGATTCATCACTGGACTCCAATCTTTAATCTGAATCTCCTTAATTTCATTCCTATTTGGATCGAAGTCAGGGGGATTCCTCTCCAATTCTTGAACCATGAAGTGATTGCTTATGTGGAGTGTGATCTCAATATGTCGATGGAAGTTGATTTTGAAGCAAACAACACTATTCGAGTCAAATATGTTCGTATTCGCATCAAGTAGACATTTACTAAACATTAAATTTCTAGCGTTATTTCCAGTTTATGTCGAACAATAACACCTTGCTTTAATTTCATTATGAGAGACTTTGTGGCTTTTGTTTAGTGTGTGGCTTCTTAACACATGACACGGGTAATTGTTTGATCCATAATGGAGGAGACGTAAATACTGATGGAGATGATGACCTTGACCATCCTGATAGTCCACCACATCCTATCAATGCTAGAGTGATCATCTCTGAGCTTGATGAGGATGAAGATTTAACTTTGGAGAATGTTGATGACCTTGGTGTGGAATTTCCACGTGAGAATCAAGTGGTGGGACCCTTCCCTAACTCCTACATTGTCGTCTATTCATTCAGTTGTTCCAGTGGTTCCAGCTCCTATTCCACGGATTCTCTCTTCAATGGAAACATCAGTTGGTCATCTCAATGAGGCTCTTATGAGAATCTTCAATAACATGTTTAATGATCCTAATACTTTTGTTGATGAAGTTTAAACAGGTCAGAGGAACATGAAAAGGAAGGAATCTCCAACATATTTGTCCAGTAGACACAAACTACAAAATCGTGTTGCTCTTGATAATGATACTCAGTCAAGTGTTGCTAGAGTCACGGTGGGACCTAAACCACCACAGCCACAATGAATATAGCCTTTTAGAACTGTCAAAGTTTGGACATAGACTTAACAGTCCGAGGCCTAAAGGAAATAAACATGATTTATCTTCCGGATATACTATACTTGTTCGAGACAAAGTAGGATGATGAATTTATGCGTGACTTATGTTGTTCATTAGTATATAATAATAGTTTGTTTGTTTCTCCACTAGGTTTAAGTGGTGGTGTTGCTCTTTTTGGAAGTTAATTGTTTCTTTATTTGTACTTTCCCACTCTGCAAACTTAATTGATAGTTATGTCACTATGAATGGATGTACTTTTCACTGCTCCTTTATGTATGGTTACCCCCAATCCAGCATACAAACATTTATTATGGGAACATTTATAGAGACTATCAACAAGTCGAAATTCTACTTGGTTTTTGATGGGTGATTTTAATGAAATCAATGGAAATCATGAGAAATTAGGAGGCCCTCTGCATGCAGAACATACTTTTAGTGATTTTCGTATAATAGTTTATGTCTGTAAATTTGCATATTTAAAGAGGATTGGTAATTGGTTTTCATGGTATGGCAAGCAATATTCTCATGATATTTTGTGTTTCTTGGACAGAGTTATGGCTAATCCTCAATGGTTGTAACATTTTGCTTCTGCTCAAACTGAATTTTTGGCTTTTGAAGGATCAGATCACCATCTCGTCATCACTTATCTGTCAGATTATAGGTCAATTAAGCGTGGTGTTTTCGGGCATGATTGTCACTTTTACAAACATGAAGTCTGCGGTTTTGGATGGTTGGAAAGATTCAAGCTTCAATAATCAGTCATCATTTGATAAACTTGTGAATTGTCGTACTTCAATCTTGCGGTGGAAACATAATAATATGCATAGCTCTGCAAAATAGATAGTTATTTTGAAAGAGAAACTAGATTCTATAATTGCTGAACGTTCTGCTTCTACCCAAGATATTTGTGATACTAGAGCTCAATTAAAACAAGCATATCTTGAAGAACAGAGAAGTTATATATCTTGGCTTCATTTAGATGACCGCAATACCCGGTTCTTTCATTCTTCAAAAAATGAAGACAGGCTCATAATTATATTTTATCGATTACAGACTCCTCTGGTACTATACATCGAGGCAATAGACCTATAGCGCCAGCAACAACTGGTTATTTTACATTCATGTTTTCTTCTTCTCACCAACAAGGGCATGATTATACAGACATTTTCCAAGGTCTCCAGTCTTGTGTTAATGCAAAAATGAATTCAAAGCTTACGTGTGAGATTCAATCTATAGTTTTGAAATGGGTGCAAATAGAGAACCAGGTCCATATAGCTTTCCGGATGCCTTATCGCTAACTCTGGCCACAGATCAAGTCGAAATGGTTGAAATGTTTCTTTTTTACTTCTATTTTACCATCTGGTATCAGTAATCCCAAATATTCCAAATCCCCAATCAATGGGAGATTTTTGGCCAATCTCCTTATGTAACGTTAGTTACAAAATCTTTTTGAAGATACTTGCTGATAGGATGAAAGAATTTTTACCTGCAAGCATGTTTTGTGCATGGTCACCAAATTACATATATTATCATTTCTCATGAGCTGTTCCATACTCTCACGTCGAGGAAACATTGGGTGAAGTCTTATATGGCTATATAGACGGAAATCTCCAAATTTTATGATTGATTGAAATGACAATTTCTATGATTCATTTGGGGTTTTGTTCAACTTGGATCTCCTAGATAATGCACTATGTCCGTATTGATAAACAGTCATTTTCTCGGTATTGATAAATGGTCAACCTTCTGGTTTAATATCTTCATCTCGTGGAATTTTTCAGAGAGACCTCTTTCTCCTTTCCTATTCATACTGTGCTTAGAGATTTTAAGTCATTCACTCAATCAAGCAACATTGTCTGGTTTGTTTAAAGGAATCAAGATTGGCCCAACTACTCCTACAATCAATCATACTTTATTCTACTGTCATGCACATCCTCAATATTATAGATCTCTTCAATGAACCATTTCTTCTTGTGAGGTAGCTTCAGGGCATGCTGTGAAGTACAATAAGTCAGGTATTACCTTTGGTTCAAGGGTGAAACCTGATATTAATTCGAGAATCACAAATCTATTACATATTCATAATGAATGTGGAGGAGATAAATACTTGGGTTTTCCATATTCCAACATCTGAAACAATTCCCAGCTTTTCACTCATAGTACTGAGAGAGTATCTCAGCGAACTCAGGGATGGTCCACATGATTTCTTTTGGAAGCAGGAAAAGATGTTCTATTAAAGACGATTGTGGTTTCGCATATTAGCACAGTTTTGGTGGTCCAAGAATGCTGGAAATCGAGGTATGCAATGGCTTTTCATGGAACCGTCTTAGTATTCCAAAACGAGAAGGGGGTATTGGTTTTCGAGACATAGAAAGCTTCAATTTGGCTATGCTTGCTAAACAGGCAGATCAGATGCTATACAATTATTCAAGCTTAGGTACAAGCTTCAATCTGGCTAAGGTGTCAACTAATATATTGGAAGCATCTTTTGGGAAGAAACCTTAATTTATGTGGAAATCTATTCTTGTGGGTCGTGATTTACTCAAGTCGGGGCTACGCTTATTGATAGGTTATGGCAATACTATTGATAAATGGTCTGATCCATGGTTTCCTCATCATGCCCCCTCGTCCTTTAAGTGTTAAGAATCATCTCTTACACAAGGTTCCATATCTCTTTATACCTGGTCAACAGAGATGGGACTTGGATCTTTTGGATATAACATTTGTTCTAGCAGATGATGAAGACTTTATTTTTGAGCAACCTTAGTGCAAATGATTTACTTGAATGGAATTATACTAAATCTGGATTATACATAGTGAAACCAAGATATGCTTGCAACACACTCTCCGTCGGATATCGATTTCCAGCCTTTGTCCAGGGAGTTTAGTGAGCTAAAATAACTTGCATGGAAGTTAAGGATGGTCCCAATATTACGTCATTTCCCTTGGTGTATGTTATCTCATATGCTCCCAATTGGCTCAACGTTATTGCGTCGTAGGATCATTAATGAAGAAGATGTAGATGAAGAGTCATTGGTCCATCTTTTCTTTGATCACCCTCATTCCCAAGAAGTTTGACGAGCTTCTCCATTCATAAATTTTATTCTTTTTTGTTCATCTGCTACTTTGGATCTCAAGTTAACACAATCTTCTTCGATGCATCAAATGAGGAGCTACTTACCTATTTGGACCATATGGCATTTATGATGGCCAAGAGTATGAACCTTTTACTCTATCAACGGAAAGATACGGTCTAGTCTAAAGATGTTTCAATTGCAGTTTCATATACAAACAGGATAATGACAATTTGCAGCAACATAGCTCCTCTCCAGTTCCTTTAAGTAAGATATCTAATTGGCAATGTCCTCATTCATATACAATTAAGTGCAATTATTATTGTGGATATGGTTCAGTTTCACCATCAAGAGGCGCTTGGTTATACTGGAACTCAATGGGAACACATCTGAAAGACATACAGAGTTATGGTTCTTTATGTTCCTCCCCTTTATATGCTAAATTACAAGCTCTACTTATGGTGATTTAAGATAGTTGGCTAAAAGGTTATCGGAATATAATTTTTGAAGGTGATAAATGTTAGTCCCGCAAGAACCAAACTGAATTAACCGAGAGAACAAGAACAAACAGAGTCGAGATTATATCTATTTCTTTAATTCAATTAATCGGCCGTAGTGATTATGAACCCAGGATAAAACCGTAAGCAAAATCAGATTACCACTTACTACGCTATGTTGGGATGATCGTCGTACTTCCGGTAAAGATGGCGTTGAGAGATTCTTAGAATTGAAGTTTATGTGTAGAGAAAATCCCTGTAAATTTTTAACTTTTGTTATTGTCGTCTTGCGAAGGAAGAAGAAACCGGTTTGTTTATAAACCAAATTTTTTTAATCGAACATATGCAATGTTTCAATTGGTACCTCTTCGGATTGCAACAATGTAACAGTTTGGTTTATAAACATTGGGCCGAGAATATGGACAAAGAGAATGGGCCGAGATATATTTAAAATTGCGCTGCAAGAGTTGGGACGAGGTGATGGGCTTTGGGTTGAATAATTTTGGGTTAAAGATTGGGCCGATGATGGGCCTAAATATTTAATAAAAAAAATCTCAAAAAAAATAGGGTCTAAGACCCGAGACATTCGACCCAACGACCCGAGACCCGCGTGCCGAACTGAGCGAGCGGCGGCGGCACGCGCGTGTGGTTTTCCTCTCTCTCTTCCACCATAACTATACTCTATATATACCTTTTGAAACTTTCTCTTCTAAGCAATGTGTGACAAATGATTTGTTGACTTTTTCAAGTTTCAACCATCATATTTTGACCACACATTTCTCATTCAATATAATTTCAATTTTAACCAATGATTAGTCCATTTTGTAACCCAAGCTACAAGCTTTCCAATGGACTCATAATCCATTCATTCCGGGCAGCGATCTTGCCGAAATATTCAATGAAAGTTTACATTAAGTCACTTCTTAAAAATTAAGTTCCAACAATCCCCCACATGAATAGAAAAACACATGATGACTCGATATACTCTAAAGACTTGACTGACTAGACCAACTAAACGACTAGACAGACGAACTTTTCGAGATTATAACAAAAATTAACTGCATCTGAGTTGGTAGCAATTTTTCAGCTTTGAACCACTCGTAGTTGAAATAATAATAAAATATATAATTAATGTTTTAAAATATTTGAAAAATAGAAATAACAAAATAAACTAAGTTTCTTTTGAATGTTTAAGAGTGCAATGATCTTATTTGAAATTACCATATGTCAATAAATTATCACTACAATTACAAATGTAGTATATTTATATAAACAATATATTATATTGTTATAAAGAGGTGATTAAGAGAGGTTTCATTATATCCATCGATTTCATTCTCTCTTTTTTTTTTTCAAGCACTTGTTCTTGTTTCAAATTTGATGATGGAATCTCGATCTTCCCAATCTGCCTTGATTTACCGTAATGCCGCTGACAGATTCAAGCGGCCACTCGTAATTTCGTAATTTGATAATTCCTTGGTGAAGAACCAATTCCAACTAACTCTGGTCAGACGTGGCTCTTGTGAGATCTCTAATTAGTTTATCTCCTTCTGTCTGGGTATGCACTCATCTTGTTCATGGAATGGATGCTGGTGACGGAAGATTCAGGTTCAGATTTTCATCTGAAGAAGATTTGCAAAAGGTTCTGACTTTACGGCCTTTCCATTATGAACGATGGGTTCCGACGGTTTGTAGAGATTTCGCGTCCACAATTGAATTATGAATTCTGGTTAGGGACATTCAACACCACTACAAGATGGAGAAGACGCTATCTTGGTGATGATCTTGGTTAGACTGAAATAGTGGATACGGGATTCTCGAATCCGGGTTAGCTAGAAGTCACAGCACCTCTGGTTTTTTAAAATATCGTCAAGGATGGATGGTTATGTGGCAGATTGAATGAGGGCTCCTCGATTGGTGAACAATTTCGGAGCTATCGGGGATGAATATTGCGATGGAGGAGGAACAAGTTGATTCTATTAGAGATGTCGAATTTTTGAAACACTAAATTGACTTGGCTAACTCTCATGATGGGCCCTCGTCTCAAGAGAAGTTCTTACTGATCAGCTCCGTGCTGCTATTTTGGTTGAGGAGATGATATGGAAACAGAAAAGTCGTGTTCAATGGTTTCAAGAGGGTGATAGGAATACTAAGTTTTTCCATGCGATAACTAAGAAAAGACGAGATAGAAATACTTATAGCTTTTGGATCTTGGACAGAGAAGGAAGAGAAAATTGAAGCCGATTCAGTATCTTACTTTCAGGGTTTATTTAACAGCGACGCTGGAATAAATATCGACCTAAAGTTGTAGCCACTTCAGCCTGTTATTACGGCAAACATCAACTCCCGCTTTATTCGTCCGGCAACTGAGATGGAGAACAAATTGGCTGTTTTTTCTATGGCTCCAGAGAAGACATCAGGGCCTGATGGAATGGCTGCCTTTTTCGAACGGAATTTGCATGTGATCAGGAAATATGTGGTGTTTATAGTTCGGGATTTTCTTGAGAGGGGCTCTTTTGATAGGCATCTAAATGAGACCACTATATGTATGATTCCCAAACTTGATAGTCGTAAAGAAATGAAAGACTTTAGACTAATTAGTCTTTGTAACGTTGTTTATAAGATAATTTCTAAGGTGTTAACTTAGAGGCTACGAGTTTTTCTACCTTCGATAATTTCGGAAACCCAATCGGTCTTCTTAGGGGGGGTGATCTCTGATAATATATTTTTGGCCCAGGAGGCTTTTCATGCCATACACACAAATCAATCTTGTCAAAGTAATTTTATGGCGATAAATACGGACATGAGTAAGACTTATGATCAGGTTGAGTGGCTGTTTTTGCGCAGTGATGACTAAATTAGGATCCCATAGGCAATGGATTGATTGGATCATGCAATGTGTTACTACAATTACCTATCAGGTGCTTATAAATGGAATTCTGAAAGGGGGTATCCAGCCTTCTCGACGACTCCATCAGGGTGATCCGCTTTGGTGATCCGCTTTCTCCTTATTTGTTTATCTTGTGTGCTGAGATGCTGATTGCCAAGCTAAATGAGGCAGAGCGGTAGGGCTTCATCTCAGGTATTCGAATGGCTCGATCATCCCCATTGTTATCTCACCTGCTATTTTCGGATGATAGCTTTTTCTTCTTTAAAGCTCACCAAGCAGAATGTGATACAATATAAACTTTTCTTCAAGAGTATAGCCTAGCATCAGGATAATGTATCAATATAGCCAAATCGACGGTTTATTTGGGAAAGAAGATTCCCCCTCAAGACAAATATCTCCTAAGAGAACGGCGGGGAATATTTAGGGATGGGGATGGATTTAAAAATCCCTGACCAAATACAAGGATCCAAAGCAAAGGTTTTCACTAATGTTCAGGATTGTTAAACAATTGAATTAATGGTTGGTCAGCTAAGGTCCTTTCGAAAGGTGAGAAAGAGGTCCTAATTAAATTAGTCGCCCAAGCTCTACCAACCTGATAGACTTAGAATTAAAATCCTAAACAACACTGCAGAGAATAGATCATAGTAGTATAGATAGGGTTGAATCCCACAGAGACCAGACAACACGAATTTCAGTTCAATATCGAATCAAGCTAAGATAATAATAATCAGTTGTTTTGTGAACAATAATGAGTAAAAGCAATAAGTAAACGGTTGTAAATCAATAAAATAAAAGCGTCAAACAATAGGGAATTCCACAGGTAATTAAAAGTCAAGTTATCATGCAAGGATTTTCGTTTAAAAATAGTTCTCAACTCAAAAGACAGAAGCTAGACTAATCTCCTCCCGAAGTATTAATCCCTATGTTCGAATTAATAAGACAAATTCCCGCCATAATTAGATAATTCAATCAAGCATTAACTACATATTCAATATGTTCATAAGCATCTAATACAACACTCCCGCAAGCAAAGACATTTATTCATCTAGATTATATGAGATTAACCAATTCACTTTGTGTTTATCAATTTAATATCAAATGAACTAGTTAGCTATTCTAATTCATACATTAAGAACAAGTTTAGACTAAGAACCTAACAATTTCAATCCTTTTATGACAAACCTAACAATCAAACCTTATTTTCTTGGAAAACCCTAAAACCTAACTAGAGAACTACTCAGACATTGAAAAGTAAACACAAATCAATATCAAAGACGAACTCATAATCAAAATAATAAAATAGATATTGAATATAAAATAAGGGTTCAGAGAAACTTCTCCCAAATACAGGGTTTTGGATCTTTCTCTCCCTCAGTAAAAACTTAGAATAAAATAAAGTTTAGTCTCTAATAAATTAAAATAGAAAAAGTTGGATAGGCTTGAGGACACTTTTGCAAAATATGGAAATTTTTCAAAATCCTCGTAGGTAGGTGGACCGGTCGGTCCAATTCTGGATCAATTGGTCTATATTTTATTTTCTCCTTGTTTTACTGGAACGGCCGGTCCAATTCTGGACCCTCGGTCTGTCTCTGCACATGCTTCTTCTGCAAGACAGCTTGACCAGTCTTCAGTAAAATTGTCATACCTCTTGATCTCACCAATGGAATGAGTCCATACAACTTCCATATGAAAGCTAACTCACGTGGATATCTTGTGTCCAAATTTTAGCTAAATACATCCATGGGAACATCAACGAACAGTGGAAAAATTTTGACCCTTCTGCTGGACTCTACAACTACATATGTCAATTTGCAACCATTTCGTGTAGAAATCCATCTTTTGTTCCAGAAAAATCCAAACACCTAGAAACCTGTAAAACATACCAAATTGCAAGGAAAAAACTCAGATAAGGCTTAATAGCAAACATAAATGCTCACTAGAAAGCGTTAAAACTGAGTAATATCAACTCGCCCAGACTTAGATCTTGGCTTGTCCACAAGTAAAGCAAGATTAAATCCAGAGATGAGGTTTGAAAAGGACCACATGGGAATTCGCAGAATCTCAGAAACCCCCCAAGTTCAATCAAAAACTAAAGATACTAATCCTAGACAACCACTGCAAATACATTGTTTACCATCACATAACTAATAACATGCCTTTGACTCTAAATCACGAGTCAATCAAACTATCAAATCATCCAGCTCATTAAATTCATTCAAGTATAAATGGTGCATTCTTACTTATGGGGTATCGATCAGCGAGCTAGAGTACATTTTCTATCAAAGCGCTCATACCAAACAGAGCATCAATCGACTTCTGGTCCTGATCATTTTTCCCCCTTTCTCACTTCTCTTTTTTTTCTTTTCTTACTGCTCTTCTTTTCTATTATTTCTTCGCATTCCTGCGCTTTTATTTCTTTCTTTTTTTGCAACCGGTTTTATGGGATAAGGAAACAGACTTCAAGGTCCGCTGTTCAATCCTTTTTTATATCGTCTTTTTTTTTAAGGGAGGGAGAGAAAGGATCCGGATCATACTGAAAGAACTTGACAGTTTTACAGAGAACTGAAGATCAAGGCACCTAGCTTTCATAGTATACTAACACCATAAGAAGAGAATTTAGTTCAAATTAAGTAATATCACAATTGAGCTAGCATCAAATCATCAACAATCTAAAAAATTAGAAATTTCAAAAGCTTATCAATCAGTCACTAGGGTTCCAATCCTAAGTCCAACAGTTAATCTAAGTCAGTAGTCAAATAGAAACAGAACTTGAACTCATACTAGGCTAGTAATTATCACAGATTCTGGTAATGATTCATTCGAATCGATTAGACTCTTCTAATTTAAAAACCAAAAATTTGAAAAATTTCACCAAAAAACAAAACATCAAGACAGAGTTAGTATCATTACATCCTCACCCAGACTTACTTTGCACCGTTACAGTGTGAAAATAAATTCAAGAGAAGGGATCAGAGTAACCTGAATCAATATATGAGTCTGACATAGATGAAAGTTGAAATAAAATACATGAGTTCAAGTGAAGAGGAAATATGATTGGTGAATTGCCCTGAATCTGAATTCCGTTCCGAACTCCTATGCCATTATCTGCTATGCCTACAAAAAGAACAAACACTCAAGAGAAATGTAGAGTTCTTTCGATTTGAAACACATAATGGAATGTTTTACAATTATGGAGCAATGTTAACTGAAGAGTGTACTGGATTGAATGCTTAGAAAACAAATGCGAGTGCGTAAATACTCTTGATGATGTGATAATAACTTACCGTCAAGAAAACAAATGCGAGTGTGTAAGAACTCTGGAATGCGAAAATCCGATGGCCCCATATTAATCTTACCCCTAACCTGTGGGGTACTGCTATGCGCATAAGCCCACTTTGATGCTTTTGTAGCGGCCAGTGTTAAAATATCTAGTGGCTCCCAAAATTTTTCATTAAACACTTTGTCATTTCTTGCTTTCCAGTTAAATCAAATCATAAATACTCCATTTTGACAGAGAGATCGCCTCGAAGTGACTGTTCCTATGAATAAAGATATTGGATACTTTCGAAGAGATTCTTCGTCTTATGGAGACGGAATCGAAGAGAGAATCCCGGTATGGAAAGCCGGTGGGCAGATAAACAGTGAGTGGTTAACTGTTTCCTCCAAAGCCCCACAACGATTACATATACGATTAACACACAAGTTATGTTTAGCTAGTTGATGCTTAACCGCCAAGGCTCCTGAAAGTATTCGCCTTAAGAAATGCCTTAATTTTGATGGTACTTGCAGATCCCAAATTCTTTCTTTCAAAGAATTAATCGATAGAAGTTGTGTTTGAAAATAGAGATCCTCATCCAATTCCGATGCAAGCTGCATGTATCCATATTTAACCGTATAATTCCCGGTTTTTGTAAAATGCCAACAATATCCATTTTCCTAGTGACGGGATGGACGAATTCTCATAATAGTAGGTATAAGTCCTAGTGGGAACAACTGTTTAAGTAATGGAACTCGCCAAGTAGTTATGTCTTCTCTTAATAGGTTTGTATCTCGGAACTCAGGATGAGCGATAGGCAAGAAGCTTATGCCTGACTATGGATTTTTCCCCGGTATCCAATTATCCTGCCAACGGTTAGTTTGGTGCCCATTTCCAATTGTACGTCTCAAACCTTTTTGGATAACCATGCGAACATCCCAAATACTCCACCTAAATGTTGGTCTTGTCGGTTTGGGTGCTTGAAAAGGTAAATGATTCCAAAAATAACGTCCTTTAAGGATCTTAGCAAACAAATTATTGGGTTTGGCTTACAAACGCCACAACTGTTTAACAAGTAAGACCTTATTAAAAAGTTCCAAAGAACGGAATCCCATTCCACCCATACTCTTTGGCAGACACATTTTAGACCTAGCAACCCAATGAATACCACCACCTTTTGCCTTTGTACTCCACTAATAACGAGCAATGTCACTTGTTATTTTTTCAAGATGCTTTTTGGTAATCGAAAACACAACATAACATAGGTTGTGATATTACTCGATTTTAACGTTTTCTAGTGAGCATTTATGTTTTCTATCCGTGTTTTTTCCTTGTAATTTGGTATCTTTTGTAGGTTTCTAGGTTTTTAGGTTGTTTTGGAACAAAAGATGGATTTCTGCACGATATGGATGGAAATTGACGTATGTAGTGGCATAGTCCAACAGAAGGGTCAAATGTTTGCCAGTGTTTGAAGATGTTCCCATAAATGGATTTAGCTAAAATTTGGACACAAGATAGCCATGTGAGTTAGCTTTCATATGGAAGTGGTTTGGAGTCAATCCATTAGTGCAATATTTTACTAAAGACTGGTTAACCTGTCTTGCAGAAGAAGCATGTGTAGAGACAGACTGAGGGGTCCAGAATTGGACAGGCCAATACTCCAGTAAATAGGGAGAAAATTAAATATAAACCGAGTGATCCAGACTTGGACCGACCGGTCCACCTACCTGCGAGGATTTTGAAGATTTTTCATATTTTGCAAAAGTGTCCTCAAGCCTATCAAACTTTTCCTATTTTAATTTATTTTCTTTTCTACTATAAAAGCCTTTTGGCTACCTTTTTATTGAGGGAGAGGAAGATCCAGAACCCTGTATTTGGGAGACGTTTCTCTGAACCCTTATTTTATATTCAATATCTATTTTATTCTTTTGATTATGAGTTCTTTTTAATATTGATTTGCGTTTACTTTTTAATGTCTGAGTAATTCTCTAGTTACGTTTTAGGAATTCCAAGGAAAATTAGGTTTGATTTTTAGGTTTGTCATAAAAGGATTAAAATTGTTAGGTTCTTAGTCTAAACTTGTTCTAAATGCATGAATTAGAGTAGTTAACTAGTTCATTGATATTAGATTGATAAAAACAAATGGATTTGGTTTAGAAATATGATAGTCTAGATGAATAAGTGTCTTTTCTTGCGGGAGTATTGTCTTAGACGCTTATGAACATATCAAATTTTTACTTAGTGGTTGATTAAATTATCTAAAATGGCGGGAGTTTTTCTTTAGTAATTCGAACATAGGGATTAATACTTCGGAAGAAGATTAGTCTAGCTTCTGTCTTTGAGTTGAGAACTATTTTCAAACGAAAATACAGGTGCATGAATCTAAGGAATTTCTTAGCCTTAGTACCGTAGAACTCGCAAAGTTAGAACGCTCAAACCGGAAAGCGAAGAAAGACGCAAGCTCATCTAACTCAATGGGTGATAACGTTTATCTCAACAATTTGGTCGATCCCGAAGGTCCAATCGATCAACCTCCTCCTGGACTTAATAAACTGATAATCAATCAAGTAGGAGGCGGAGCTAATGGCAATCAAATGCCAAAAGGACAACCAAGAGCTGATGGCAACCAAATTCTGCAAGTAAACCAAGGCGCTGAGAATATCGATTCGAGAAAATTCATCTTGTTGGGCAATCCGAATAGAGTTTCCAATCATATTCCTCCTCATAATCACCCTCTGGTTGGTGATTACAACAACCCTGAAGCATTCTTTGCCAAAAGGAATGTTTTCAATCCCGACAACCTCAATGTCATGAGTACCAGTTCCCTATTCAGCTCATCCAAATGCTTTGCGAAAACCAGTTTCATGGTCTACGCAACGAGCATCCCATGGACCACATTGATAAATTTTAGGATATCTGCAGCAGTACCTAACTCAATGGGGGTATCGAGAGATTTCATGCATTGCAAACTCTTCCTTCCCTATCTAGCTGAGAGAGCACTTAAGTTGTTGAAGTCCTTACATGTAGGTTCTATTGAAACTAGGGATGACTGAAAAGCCAAGTTTCTCACTCACTTGTTCACCACTGCCAGGACCAACTCTATGCGAAACAAGATCTCTGGGTTTTAACAAAGTCTTGTAGAATCATTTTATGAAGTCTGGGAACGATTCAAGGAACATCTTCGTGACTGCCCACATCATGGTTTATCAGATGTAAGTCTCGTCAACACTTTCTACAGAGGAATCGATTAGAAGTACCAGCTGTATTTAGATACAGAAAGTGATGGTGATTTCATGACTTAAAGTTGTCCCAGATGCCTATCGGTTGATAGAGAACCTAGCTATTAGCAACAACAATCACTGTCTAGACTTTGATAGAAGAGCCAAGGGGACTACTTCTTACACCTCTGAACTTTCAGAAGTGAAAGGGCATGTTTATGAGATGAAAGGGCTACTTACACAACTTCTCAAGAACCAGAACCAGAAACTTGTCAGTTTTGCTGAAGATCTAGAAGTTGATTGCTTTGCTCTTCAAGAGCAAAATATTGAAGGGGTTGAAAAAGAGGTTAGTTACATCAATAGCCAAGGTCAAAGGGTATACAATCAAGGGTACAACAAGAATCATCCCAATCTCACTTGGAGAAGCACTAATGTAGAAAATCCTCAAGTTCAAGTCTACCCAACTCAGCAACAAAAGACCTTTGTGCATAACTCCAATTTAGACGGTTTTCAACAAACCTCTCAGCCTGTATTTCAACAGGCACCTCCACCTTAATCTCAACAAAGAAACTCAATAAAGATAATGTTCAAAAAAAATTTGGAAGGGCAACAACAGTCCCAAAGAGAAGTAAAGGAACTGAACTAGAAGTTTGAGGCACTCTTCACTCATGTGAAACATTTGGATACTCAAGTTGCTCAAACTTCTAAAGCTCTAAAGAGACAAGCTGGCTTTTTGAATGGGAAAATTTAAGACAACCCGAAAGCCTATTATAAGTCTTTAATTGTGAATAAGGTTGATGAGATAGAAAAGGATGCAGAAAAGTTGTTGAAAAAGTAGTAGAAAAAGATGCAGAAAAAAGTGCAAAAAAATCTGCCCAGAAGATGGACCGAGGGGTCTAGTTATGCTAGATGATCTAGACCGACCGGTCCAATCTAGACCGACCAATCCAGACGTGCAGAAAATCCTAGAGAATATAGACCGACCGGTCCAGTCTGGACCGAACAATCACTTGAATTGTTGGTTATTTTAATGGTTTCTTTTTATACTTGCTAATGTCTAGTAGTATTGCTAAGATTATTGCTCACCATTAACCACTTTTCTTGATGTTTTGATTTGAATTGGTTTTAGACCTATGATCAGTTGGTTTTCTCATTAAGTATGTCTTGATTCTTACTAATTCTAATTAGTATTGCTTGATCATTGCTCTTTACTTCCCAACTTGATGATGTGATACTAGATTGAATGCTTAGAACTGTTTCCAATAGTGCCTTTCACATATGATTCTTGCTAATTGTTCATCAGTATTGCTCGATGATTATGCTCATAATGGTTTCTCTTACAAGTGATGCTTGTTACACTCTTCAGTTAACATTTCTCCATCATTGTAAAATATTCCATTATGTGTTTCAAATCGAAAGAACTCTAACACTTCTCTTGAGTGTTTGTTCTTTTTGTAGGCATAGCAGACAATGGCATAGGAGTTGATGTATTAAGTTTTAAACCAATTTAGGCTTTGATTTAGTTCTCATATTAGTTAGTTTCACTTGCATTTAGACTAGTTTAGGTTGCATTTTGCATTCTATTGCATATTTCAGGTGCCTAAAGGTGTACAGAGCTTAATTAGAGTCAAACCGATGAGAAAAGAGTCAAAACTAAGCAAAAAAGAGCTTAGGAAAAAGTACCGGCCAGGGTGTACCAGTTGCTTTGGCCGATACACTGTACCGGGCGATATGACCGATACAGTTGAGCCGATATGCTGGTATCGGCTAACCTGTATCGGTTAGGAGAGGTCGATACCGATTGTGAAGAAAATATACCGGCCAGTGTGTACCGGTTGCTTTGGCTGATACACTGTACCGGGCAGTGTGTACCGGCCAAACTGGCCGATATCGACAAAAAAGGCAAAAATGAATTGTTTTAAACACTTTATAAACCTAATTTACATTATCCAACTTTTTCTCAAAAACTCTTTGTAAACCTTTGATTGGAGATTTGAGTT
>OVBE01008148.1:1315-17535 GCA_900406425.1 Iberis pinnata
AAAAAAAAGAAACTAAAACTAGCATATGAGACTAATCCCTTACCATTAGAAAAGACTAGACTGATACTAGTATAAACCTCAATACAAGGTAAAATTGAAATACCAAAGATGATATTATATTGGTCCATAATAATGTCCATAACAGTAACATGACCGTCCAATACAGTACACAATATGCATTTAAAATATCTGCACAAAGTAGTAAGAAATCTGCATAAAGTAGAAGAATTGCACAAGGCAGTAATAAGACTGCATAAAGATGTATAATCCACGAAAAGAGTCTTTATCCTCTTTATCTTGCTAAAGGGAAGCAAACTATGGCTCATACTAAATTCACATCCACCTCTCGTAGGAAAAAGTCTTGCTATGATGCTAATCAACTCGGATTCAACAGAATTCAAACAAACCAAGTAATGATACCGCAAAATTCGATCAATATGGAACTGCTTCGACCTAGAGATTAGCATACATAGAATATATAAACTTAAAGGGATTAAAGACCATACTTCAAGAGAGGTCTGAGCTGGTAAACGCAAATGGTGCTTTGTTCCAATAAATTGAGCTAGGACATGAGCATGCGATGAAAGCAGAATAGCAAAGATGTGACCAGACCCCAACATATGACCACCATAATAAAGCTATAGAATTTCAGTAATCGGTTATGCACCAAGAGCTGATACCCAGCTGGTGGTAGTGTTTGGAATGGCGTTGTGAATAGAGCATATGCACCACTGTTGTAGATGGGAGAGGACCTCAGATGGCGACAGAGATCTTACTGGTCCTCGCAAAGTGGCTAAGAAGTACACAGATCTAGCTAGACCTCCATGGAACTTGAACCTGCACATTGTAGTAAAGGACCAGAATTTGCTTTTTATATCTCAATATCTGGAAAAGAGCGGCATAATTCTAGAAGATTTAGAATTTACATAATGGCGATGCTGGGATGACCACAGTGAGCATCTCGAAAGCTTTCGGTCGAAGGAAAGATCTTCATTCACCCAAGGAGTGTGCGAAGAAAATAACCTCGCCGAGCCGTAAGAAGCCTATAAAGAAGCAGAAGCTGACTGTGCCGTAGATTTGAGATGTTTAAAACCCTCTTTCTGAGCTAAGCTCGCCGGAATAATGGAGATGAGACGCCTAGGTTGCTCAAAAAAACCAGATTCGACAATCAGAGTCNCGACCGTGCCGTAGATTTGAGATGTTTAAAACCCTCTTTCTGAGCTAAGCTCACCGAAATAATGGAGATGAGACGCCTAGGTTGCTCAAAAAAACCAGATTCGACAATCAGAGTCCCGATACCATCAAGAGATCTGAGACCAACACGGTATTGGATACGGAAACGACAAGCTCTAGCTTGAAGAACATAAAAAAGAGAGTAGAGAGGTGAACAGAGGAGACGACGCCGATAGACATCAACTCCGCTGGCGCCGTTTAACATAATTTAAGAAGCGGTTGTCTTGGACTTTGTGTCTGAGAGCAAACAAAATTAGGGCAGACTATTGTAATTGATCTTTATATGTTAGGTTTTTATGTTCTTCTTGAAACTCAAGTTATGCTTTGGTTGTTGATTTTCATAATATAATTTGTTCACCCAGTTTTCAGTTAAGGTACATATTGGAGAGAGATTATACTCTCCAATCCATTATATCTGAAAATGCTTGATAACACAAGCAACAACAATTACAAGATCAATCAAAGATGAATCTTATCCTATTTCTACTTGTACATATTTGGAAACAAGTATTGATAAGAGAAAACCAACGAAATGATCAATAGCTCTATGAATGGAATGATTAAGATGTAGACTCTCTGAAGCTTCAAAGATCCTCTTCAATGGAGCCCCAATTTAATCTTGTGTGAGAAGAAGACTTGATCGCACACGAAGCTAATATGTTTCAAGTTTGTTATATTCCAACTAATTGTTGGGCTGAAGATATTAATAAGAAAAAATAGCCCATCTGCTAAAACTAGCTTCTTTTACTTCGCAGGCCCATAACAAAGCCCATTAGGTTAATGAGAGATATAAAAGCTCTTCATTCTCCACCTTAGCTTCATTTTACCTAATTTTTTTTGTCTCTTCTTCTCCCTTATGCCGACAAGACGAAACCAAAAACTCTCTCTGTCACACGCTTCCAGTGCGTTCTGGTGACACAACTTTTCCGATTAACAACAGATTCAGAATTGCGAAAACTAAGAGCTGCTAAAGGTAAGATCTCATCCTTATGATTTTTTCTGACTTTTCATCTTCTAAGCTTATGAACTCATATCCCTGTTTAACCTTTTTCTCTTCTTCTTGGATGTACACGACTCATCATCACAGCATATTTACCGAAGATTAACACAAGAACCAGGTAAAAGATTTCTCCTTTTGACCTTTATTTCTTTCTCATACTTCAAATAACAATGATCCAACCCATTTTATTATTTGCATGTATCGAGATCTGAGATAAAACCTGAGATAAACTCGATATACATGTCTCTGAAACTTCGTAAACGACGAGATCCACCACAAATCTGATGAAAGTTCAAAAGGTAAACCTTGATAAACTTTTGACTTCACCAAACTTTGATAGAAGCTCTTCATCTACTAACCAGTTCTCCTTTTTCCTATGCATGCATGTCCCTTGAATCGAGCCTGATGATGACCAAGTGAAACAATAACCACTGACAGATGAACCCAAACCCCATAAACACGGTAAGCTTCTGATGAACCAACTCTCTGATTACAATTATCCTAAACTTTCTGTGTGATACCCACATACTCAATTCTAATTGAAACAACATTGCATCTGAATTTCCTCTGATCTCTTTACTTGTTTCTTGTATTACTGCGAGGTGAAGAAAACAAGAAGACCAAAAAGCATTCGAGGCTAGGAGCTTCAAGCCAATAACTTCAGTGCACACAACCCCTTTTCAAGGGTCTTAAAAGGTACGCACTTGGTAAGTAAGTCTGCTAAATTTAGGCTAGTATGAATCTTGACAACTAAAGTGTTTCCATATGTGATTGAGTCTCTGATAAAATTTCACTTAATTGCAATGTGTTTAGTTCTTTTGTGAAAACCCCCATTTTTAGCTAGATGAATAACACTTTGCGAATCACAATAAATTGTAATTTTTTCTTGATTGTAACCTAAACTCTCAACCATCCCTTTAAGCCATATAGCTTCTTTAGTTACTTCTCCTAAAGCCATATATTCTGCCTCTGTAGTTAAGAGAGCCACGACCTGTTGGAGTCTCGATCTCCGACTAATAATGTTACCTCCAACTTGAAGTATATAACATGTTATAGATCTTCTTTTGTCAAGATATGTAGCATAGTCAGTATCACAGTAACCTTCCACTTTAAAACTTGCACCTTTTGAAATGTTAGGCTAGATTTATATGAACCTCTCAAATATCTCATAATCCATTTAACTGAATTCCAATGATCACGACCATGTTTAGACATAAACTTGCTAACCACACCAACTGAGTGTGATAAATCTGGCCTTGAACCAACCATGGAATACATAAGGCTTCCCACTGGGCTTGCATAAGGAACCTTTGCCATTTCCTCAGATTCATTTTCTAATTCTTCTTCACTTAAGCTCTTCAACTTAAACTGAGAACCAAGAGGAGTTGTCACTATAAGTGCATGAAATTTGCCAAATCTTGTTGTTACAGTTGCTGGGATACGACAACCAAAAAGGTACTCAAGAATTGGTTCATGGAGCTATGAGTGTCATATAGACTAAAGATGACGTGAAGAAGTTGTGATTTGGTTGGAGAAGATTGAAGATGAAGTTTTCCTGAAGTTGTTGATGTCACAGAAGATGCGTCAGACAGGATGAGTTGTTCAGCTGTACTTGTGGACCAATCAGAGTGATGATGGATAATTTGGAGAGTTTCCTTTGCTACTTGGCGTGGGATTAAGTTTAACAAGAAGAAAAGGAAGATCAAGCAAAAAGAAAATCCAAGAAAAGGAAAGTTTTCCTTTGTTGAAGATCCTTGTGTTAAAGGCTTTAGGAAGTCTTGGAAACTATATAAAAGAGCTAACGGTTGTGAATGAGAGGTAACACTCTTAGCTGCTTTTATTAGAGATATTTTCTAGGGTTTTGGTGAGTTGAGTGTTCTCCTAGTCGTCTGTTACACGGGCTGTGACGACAACATGATACGTCTCTGTTTGATTGAAGCGAGAATTCAGATCATAGAGAGGATTGGGGATACAAAGTCTTGTGGGATCAATTCTGGGTAGAATTATGAGAGTCCTAATTGAGTGAGAGTTGTAAAAAAAACTTGTAAAGACTTTGTGTTAATAAAAGTGTTGGACTTGGTGCTTCCAAGTAGAGAAAAATATTGTGTCTTGTGTCCTCTGTTTTTTCAATTGGTATCAGAGCCTAACTTTCTAGAAGAAGAAATTCTATTTTAGGGAAGGATCCTTAGATGAACATGAAGACACAATCGTGGTTTGCAATAGAAAGTCCAACAGAACNTTTCTAGAAGAAGAAATTCTATTTCAGGGAACGATCCTTAGATGAACATGAAGACACAATCGTGGTTTGCAATAGAAAGTCCAACAGAACTAGATCCAGAAAACTATGGAGAATGGAAAGTCAAAATGATGCATAAAATCAAAGGAATACATGAAGATGCATGGACAACAATCGAATCTGGGTGGGAGCCACCAAAACAAGTTGTTAGACGTTCTGGTACTGATGTTGTTCAAGAAATCAAGCCAACATAAAGATGGTCACAACGTGAGAAAGAGATGTCCTGAATGCATGCTCTAGCACTATCATCAATATTTCTTAGAGTCCCCAAGCATCAATTTGAGTTAATTCAAGGTTGTACTTCAGCTAAAGAAGCATGGGTTATTCTACAGACTGTTTATGAAGGTACAACAAGTGTCAAGCGCACAAGGTTAGATATTCTTGCTTCACAGTTTGAAAATCTTAAAATGGATGATGGTGAAAACATTGAGGAATTCAGTGGTAGAATATGTGTTATTGCCCAACAAGCACGTATTCTTGGCAAGAACTACAAAGATAAGAAGTTGATCAAAAAGCTGTTGAGAAGCCTATCCCAAAGATTTCATGTTATAAAGATTGCGATGGAAGTTGCTCTTGATACTGATAATATGGCCTTTACAGAAGTGGTTGGAAGATTACAAGTTTATGAGATGGGATTACCATCTGTTGTCTCACACAGGTCAGAAGGGATTGATGTTTTCTCAGACAATGATAATGAGGGATCCAACAAGCTGGAGAATTTAGAAGATCTTGTTGAAAAGAAGGTTGAACAGGTTTTAAAGAGCATTGACGAGCAAAAGAAAAAGAGAATTCAATGCCATGGATGTCGAGGTTTTGGACATGTTAAATCAGATTATGCAACAACCATAAAAAGAAAAGTCAAGGGTATGGGTGTTGAAGTAAAAGAGAAGAACAAGAAGGTGTTAACCAAAAGGGATACCCATGAAGAAGACTCAAGAATTATGGCGTTATTTGGCTCAACCAATGTTGAAGGACCAAGTTTTCCTGCTAAGACCTCAGCTGGTACAAATCCAAAATAGTTGTCAGGAGCTCTGGAAGTGAAGCATGGAAGTCTCATCACATGGTACAAGAATTATATGACCAATGTGTGGAAGTCAACAGGGAAAATGTGGCTTTGAAAGTCAAAGTTTCACAACTTGAAGAAGATCTTGTCTCTGTAACAGAACATTCCAAAAGCTTAGAGAGTGCATTAAAAGAAAAGATAAAAACATATGGATGTTAAAACGTGGAACTCATAAGCTAGATCATGTGTTAAGTATGGGGAGAACAGAGAAAACCTATGAGGGTTTAGGTTACACAAGGGCTAACTCAGGGAAAGGAACAATTTTTGTCTGTGCAACATCTCAGAAGTCTGTTGAATCAAGAAAGAGCACATGAAAGAAGCAACTATTTTTGTAAAAAGGAATGTGGAACCACGTAATGGAGTTCTGTTTGTTTGTCAAACACACAAAAAATAGATACAACGTTGAAAGTTGAGTCAATAGTTGTTGAAGCTTCAACAAAAGCTGTGAGTGTATATGTTCAGAAACCAGCTAGTGTGGGTGTTAGACCACGTCCTTAACCAGAAACAGAAGCCAAGTGTTTTGATGAAACACATCCACACAGGAAGGTGAATGGTGCTGAATCAACCTCAAATACAACAAGATCAAGATTAAATCGGCATCAAGGCACTGTATGTTATTGTTGTGGTAAGATTGGTCATGTCAAAGCACTACGTTACAAGTTCCTATATCGAATATATCAAGCATGGAGTGGTAAAAGTCATGTTTCTACCTTCACAAAGCATAGGAAAGTTTGGATGAAGAAGTCTTATCTATATTGTGATACTCCCAGATTAACATTTACCATTGGTTCAAAAGGTTCAACGTACTACAAGTATGAAGCAATGGAGGAATTGACANCGTTACAAGTTCCTATATCGAATATATCAAGCATGGAGTGGTAAAAGTCGTGTTTCTACCTTCACAAAGCATAGGAAAGTTTGGATGAAGAAGTCTTATCTATATTGTGATACTCCCAGATTAACATCTACCATTGGTTCAAAAGGTTCAACGTACTACAAGTATGAAGCAATGGAGGAATTGACAGATAAAAAGATGTTGATACATATAGGGTCGTCTCCCAGACAAGATGAAATTGTTAAGAAGAAGAAAAATCATCTGTGTTGACGCCAGGTGGAAGTTCTGTGACAATTACAGGTGCAAGTGAACAACAATTGAATGAAAGTATGCATTGATGGTCTTGCTTGGTTGTGGCATCTCAGTTATATTTTTAGTTTAGTTGTGCACTCAAGCAAGGGGAGATAAACGAGATTATTTGTGGGTGTTAGTGTATCAGGACGTAACTTAGACGAGGCTTAAGTCATGGAGGAGTTGAAGCTTAATTCATGGGGGAGTTTTCTGTTAAAATGAAGGAAATNTTTAGTTGTGCACTCAAGCAAGGGGAGATAAACGAGATTATTTGTGGGTGTTAGTGTATCAGAACGTAACTTAGACGAGGCTTAAGTCATGGAGGAGTTGAAGCTTAATTCATGGGGGAGTTTTCTGTTAAAATGAAGGAAATTGAAGATGAATGCTTGAGGTGTCAAACTAAGCTAAAAAGGGGGAGAATGTAAGTGCATGAAATTTGCCAAATCTTTGTTGTTACAGTTGTTGGGATACGACAACCAAAAAGGTACTCAAGAATTGGTTCATGGAGCTATGAGTGTCATATAGACTAAAGATGACGTGGAAAAGTTGTGATTTGGTTGGAGAAGATTGAAGATGAAGTTTTCGTGAAGTTGTTGATGTCACAAAATATGCATCAGACAGGATGAGTTGCTGAGCTGTACTTGTGGACCAATCAGAGTGATGATGGATAATTTGGAGAGTTTCCTTTGCTACTTAGCGTGGGGATTAAGTTTAACAAGAAGAAAAGGAAGATCAAGCAAAAGGAAAATCCAAGAAAAGGAAAGTTTCCCTTTGTTGAAGATCCTTGTGTTAAAGGCTTTAGGAAGTCTTGGAAACTATACAAAAGAGCTAAGGGTCGTGAATGAGAGGTAACACTCTTAGTTGCTTTTATTAGAGAGATTTTCTAGGGTTTTGGTGAGTTGAGTGTTCTCTTGGTCGTCTGGTACACGGGCTGTGACGACAACATGATACGTCTCTGGTGGATTGAAGCGAGAATTCAGATCATAGAGAGGGTTGGGGATACAAAGTCTTATGCGATCAATTCTGGATAGAATTGTGAGAGTCCTAATTGAGTGAAAGTTGTAAAACAAACTTGTAAAGACTTTTTGTTAATAAAAGTGTTGGACTTGGTGCTTCCAAGTAAAGAAAAATATTGTGTCTTGTGTCCTCTGTTTTTTCAGTCACTAGTTTACAGTATAACATATTGAACACTTTCAAAAAGTTTCTTAAGTAGTTTCCTTGTGAAAACTTTAGGGTTCCTTTCTGTCTGTCTCTAATAATATCAATTCCCAATATCCTTGTAGTTGCTCCTAAATCTTTCATCTCAAATTCCCTTATTAGACTGTTTTTCAACCTCTAAATTTCAGATAAATCTTTTGAACTACAAGCATATCATCAACATAAATCAGTAATAGACCACGTTTTCTTTTCCTGAACATTTCATCTAGGCACACTAGTCATATAAGTTCTGCTCAAAACTCTGATCCTTCATGAACTTATCAAATCTTTTATTCCACTGTCTAAGAGACTATTTCAATCCATACAAAGACTTCTTCAATAGATTTATCTCCTTTAGTTTTATAACCCTCAAGTTGTTCCATGTAGATTTTTTCTTTTAAATAGCCATTTAGGAAAGTTGTCTTCACGTCTAACTATTCCAGTTCTAAGTATTCATTTGCTACTAAGGATAACATGATTTTGATGGAGATATGTTTCACTACTGGTACAAATACTTATGTATAATCCACTCTTTCAACTTGTGAAAATCCTTTAGCAACTAGTCTAGCTTTAAATCTAGGTTGTTCAACTCCTGGAATTTCATGCTTTCTTTTAAACACCCATTTGCAGCCAATAACTCTCTTTTTAGTTGGCATTTCAACAATCTCCACTGTAGAATTCTTGTTCAATGAATTCATTTCATCTACACATGCTTCTTTCCAATCCTTGATGTTCTCACTCCTCATAGCTTCAGCATAGGAACTAAGTTCATCGATTTCAATGTCTTTAGCAGCTACCAAAGCATAAGCAACAACATCAAAATCATCATACTTTGAGGGAGCTTTAGTTACTCTCCTTGATATGTCTCTAGCTATGAGGTAGTTATCTAAATCTGTTTGAACTAGAGTATGATCTGCCACTTCATTACTTTATGAATCTATCTCATTATGATAATTCTGATAATTCTGACTCTAAATTGAAGTAGCTCCACCTGAAATTGTTAAATGATTAATCTGATTCTGATTAACTCCACCTGAAACTAAAATCTCTTATGAGTTTGAATATGTTAAACCTTTAACCAATACTGGAGAAAATGAAATTGATTTCTTCTTGTCCTTTTTCCGATTCTTAACTCTGAAGACTCTGATTATGTCCCTAATTCAGCTCTATCTTTATAAACTTCTTCTTCATGAAAAATTATGTTTATGCTAATGGTGTATTAATTCTCTTCTAATAACCATACTCTGAAACCTTTTGTTCCTTGTGGATATCCCTTCTTAGATCTAGGATTTATCTTTGATTGCACAACATGAACATATGCAGCACGCCAAAATCTCCTTAAATGTTTAATCTGAGGCTTATTTCATGACCACAATTCTTCTGGAACCTTGAACTCAATGGCTGAACTTGGTGACCTGCTAATAAGAAACATTATTGTTGAGGCAGCTTCTGCCCAAAATCTTTCTTCAATACCACTTTCAGATAACATGCATCTCACTTTATTCATCATTGTTTTGTTCATACGTTATGAAACTCCATTATGCTGCAGAGTATAAGTGCATGTTTTATGCCTCTTAATCCCAGCTTTTTTACATAAATTTTCAAATCTGTTATTACAATATTCCACTCCATTGTTTGTTATTAAACATTTCAATTTCTTTCCGGTTTGAGTTTCAACCAATACCTTCTATTCTGTGAATTTCATGTAAGCTTCATCATTAGTTCTTAGGAAGTTAATCCACACTTTCCTACTAAAATCATCTATGAATGTTATGGAATATTGATTTCTTGGAAGATTTGGTGTAACATTTGGAGAACCCACAAATCTAAATGTACACACTCTAGAATTTATGTAAGGCTATGTTTTCCTTTTGCACAACTTTGCTTATGAGCCTTTCCCAAAGCACACGTTTCACCAAACCCCAAAGTCTTAATGTCTTTTGATTGAAGATATCCTTCTTTAACCAACGCTTGCATATGCTTCTGGCTCATATAACCAAGTCTGGAATGTCATTTGCTTGTGTTGTCCACTGTTCCTTGTACTGAATTTGATTATGCCACAGTGACTTTGCCTTCCAAATAGTACAAACCATTCTTGTATATTTCAGCTAGTACCTTTTTACCATCTGACTTCCTGTAAAACTGGATTTTGAAGTCTTCCCCTTCATATCTGCAACCTAATGTCTCAAGACATCAATAAGGAAATTACATTCCTTCTCATTCTTGGCATATATCTAACTCTAGTTAGAATAACACAAGATCCATCAGGATTATCAATTATGATTTTCCCAATTCCTTGAATTTTCCTGTCTATATTATTTTCCATAAGAACTTTGCCTCCTTTGAACTCTTCTAGATCAAATAGGAAATCCTTATTTGGTGTAATGTGAAATGTACACTATGAATCTAATACCCAATCTTCTTTAGAACTATAGGAATCGGCAGTTAAAACCATAGGTTCCTTAATGTTTTTAACTACATTTGCAGATGCTTTAGATTCTTTGTTCTTTATGTCTGGAGAATCTTTCTTCCAGCGTCCTTCTATCCCAAATACAAAGCAGCCCTTGTTCTTTTTATTCTTATATTTTCCTTTGCTCTTACTTTTGCTTTTAGATTTATTCTTGCCTGATTGATTCTCCTTCATTTCTGATATGCCTCTGTTTGAAACAAATAAGCCCTCAGCTTGTCCCTTGTTACCTTTGCTACCATATGATAGTTCTCTTTCTTTTGATTTTGCTGAAGTTGTAACTTCTCGAAGACTTAGTGCTTCTTTACCATACTTGAGATTTTCTTTGAGTTTATCAAATCTGCTTGGTAATAGCTTAACAACAAAATTACTTGCACTTCTTTAGAAAATATTACACCCAAATTACTTAAAACTGCAACCATCTTTAGAAAATCATCTATATTTTGATCAGTTTTCTTGGAATCAATCATTCTATATGTATAGAACTTAGTCTGCAAGTAGATCCTATTAGGAAAATTATTTTCCATGTACAACATATTTAATGTTGACCACATGGCTGCAGCAGTTTCACATTGAATTATCTTCCTTATAACTTGATCATTCACATTAGAAATGATTACACTCATTGGTTTCTATGATTTTTCAACCTTAGCAGGATCTTTTTCTTTTATTTTATCTTAACTGATTTCTCCCTGATTTCTAGAGCTTGGAACTGTTGAACCAGATTTTGCCGACATAGCTAGTCCTTCTTTGAGCAAGTCATTATCAAATAAAATGTCTTTGAGGCCTATCATCATGAAATGCGATAGCATTTGTACCTTCCAAAGACCAAAAGCACATGATCCATCAAAACATTCTACCTCTACACGAGTGTAGGCCAGTGATCTCTCTGCCATTTTCAACATGACTGCTTCCAGATACCACCAACACACAATCGAGATTCCTTCTAAAGAAAAGATAAGTTTCGAACATTGCCTTTTGTTTACCGTTGAACCGCGATGTCTCTGTGAAACTAAATCTTGATGCTTCTTCGAAACTTTGAGACAATAAGTTGATCCTTGAGTTTCTTTGCGGAAATGAACTTAGATCCTGGTGCTTTGATACCGCTTAATTGTTATGTTTTTTGTGTTTCTTGAAACTCAAGTTATGCTTTGATTGTTAATTTGCACAATATAATTTGTTCACCCAATTCCCAGTTAAGGTACATCTGGGGGAGAAATTGTACTCTCCAATCCACTATATATGAAAATGCTTGATAACACAAGCAACATTAATTACAAGATCAATCAAAGATGAATCTTATCCTATTTTCTACTTGTACATATTTGGAAACAAGTATGGATAAGAGACAACCGATGAAATGATCAATAGCTCTATGAATGGATTGATCGAGACGCAAACTCTCTAAAGCTTCAAAGATCCTCTTTAATGGAGCACCAATCTGGTCTTGTGTCAGAATAAGACTTGATCGCACACGAAGCTACTCTCTTTCAGATTTGTTATATTCCAACTAACTGTTGGGATGAAGATATTAATAAGAAAAAATAGCCCCTCTGCTAAAACCAACTTTTTCTATTTGGAAGACGTAGAACGAAGCCCATTAGATCAAAGAGATATAAAAGCTCTTCATTATATATCAATAAAAAGAACATATTTCATAAGTCATATCAATATCATTCTAATTCTCAAAGCTCGATAACATTTAAAAGCCTCAACAATATCATATCATCTAACTCCCACAAAAGACGTAACTAGGTTGGATATCACGTAATTCTCCAAAAATTATAAATATTGAAAATCAGCAATGATTGAAGAAACGAATTCATCGGTTGAAACCGAAGAGAAAACTCTTTATTTGTGAAAGTCCATCACGTTGGATGATAAAATTCAAAAAATGTACTTTGAAAGTGTTATTAAAATATTGATGAATTACCTAAATCATAAAATCAATATTAACCATTAAAATATATCACGATGTAATAGCTAAAGTGGAATCACATATTTTCAAATTTAGCAAGTGGTGAAAAAATGAATATCTCTCGTATTTTTGTAGAAAAAAGTTCAAAAGACGTTTCGTTTTAGTGAGACTAGTTTTACACTTTTACTCCATCTTAACTAATGTTTGTAGTTCATAAAGACTTTATAAATTCACATTAATTGCATTAATGAAATTTTTTAGTTGGAAAAAAAGAAATTAGCAAAAAACAGAAAATGGGAGTTGAAAGAAGTACCATAATAATAATAATAATGAATCAATAAGTAAACAAAAGATGGTCCACAAGGCAGTACGGGGACCTGTCAAGGAACCACGTGAGTTTGTCAGTCAAACCTGGACCGACAAACACCCATCTCTCACCGCTCATTCCAAGATCATCTACCGTACACGTGTCACTATCACTACTAAACTACCTTCACGTAATCTAATCTAAAAGTTACCGTTAAAAAAGTACAAACCGTATTTTATAAATACCACTCTTGGAATTTGCGTTACCATTTTACTTCTCCCTAGATTCCTCCTAATTGTTTGTGATTGTTCCCATTGCATTTTTCATTATTTAACTACCATTTTAATAATTAGGACTGGACAAAGCAAATATTATCATGTATCCCTTTTTATTTCTGAGGTATATGTGATCCATTTCTTTCTGTCTCAATAATCAAATCATCGATTTGTATTAGTTCTGTTACTATTGTTACTATTTAGATATTTGAATAATCAAATATTCGTCAAAATTTGGATATTCGCCAGATATTCAATCCGTTCCTTAAAAAAAGATAAAATGCTAAACTTTTTTAAAAATTTTACTTTCTCCGTTTTATTTTATTAGTTGTTTTGAAGATTTTTTTTTTTGTTTCACATTACAAGTTTTTTTTCAAATTCCAATGTAAAAAGTAAAACTTTTAATTAAAAAGTTAAAATAAAACTCAAACATCTATTTTTTTTAATTAAATTCATAGACAAAAAAAATAGAACACAAAAAAAAATAAAAAACAAAAGTTTTTTTAATATGCGATTTTTTAACCAAAACAACTAATAAAATGAAATTTTACTTTTTTTCTTTATTTAAATGTTGCTATAATTTATTTTATAAATAGTAGTCTGTTAGTATTATATGAATAGAAAAGTATATTATATATAATTATTTACTTGCATATAACTATATATATACATATAAATGGTCAGCTATTCAGTTTATAAAATTTTATTATTTATGATTTATTTATTTTTGAATGATACTTAATTTTCGTAATTGCTTTGCTTTATAATTAGTGGATATTCAAATTTTTTGTATCTAATTGAAACAAATAACGAAATAAAGCGGTATATTGACCGGCCCTAATAATAATGGGTTATTATCTAAAATGGTGGTTTTTGAGTCACTTTCTCCCCCACGTACCCATGATTCATATTATATTTTGACAGTAACTCACAAGCATTTTAACCAATATTATTATCTTAAAACCCTACATAGACTATAATTCCATTTGTAAAAAATGAAAACGAAACAAACAATGATTAATAAATGGAGTTTAAAATACTAAAACTCTGGCATTAATGTCTGAGTGCTGAATCTCAAGTGGGTCTACGAGAGTGACGAGTCTTTGATTTGCTCACCACATTTTCATCATTTTCGATTTGTAATCCCTCAAACTCTACATTACCTCTAACTTTGTTTTAGAGATGAGATCTGCACTTGAAGATAACAAAGGCTGGCTTGGACCGACCACCCCTGAGATTTCCATCGGTTTTGAGTTTCAAAAAGGTACGAACCGGACACCAAACCACCACCGGTCAACCATCGGGAAACCCGCCCCGTCAAAATGGGACGACGCTCAGAAATGGCTTTCCGGCGTAGGGTTTGCTCGTGGAGGTGGAGGNGTGGAGGTGGAGGCGGAGGCGGAGAGAAGAGTAACCACTCCCGGAGTGCTAAACCGAGAAACTCGAACGCCGATGATCTTAGACTTATAGCTTCGGCTTCACAGAGGGAACGAGAAGGAGAAAACCAGTACGTAGACTACGACGAAGACGAGGCTGCGGCAGCGGCGGCGGAGGCAGGTAGACCGGAGGTGGAGACTAAGAACGTAGACTGTGGAGAATCAGTTTGGAGGAAAGAGAGTATTAATCCAACGGCTGTGATTAGATCGGTGTGCGTGAGGGACATGGGGACTGAGATGACTCCGATCGGAAGTCAAGAACCTTCAAGAACAGCTACGCCTGTAAGAGCCACAACGCCGGTGGGGAGAAGCCCTGTGATGTCACCCGTGAGGGCTACGCATTACGGCGAGGCGATTGGGCCAGCGACGATGACGGAGACGAATGGGTTTGGGGATAATAAGAAGGTGATGAATGCTCTTGAAGCTCGAGCCATGGCTTGGGATGAAGCAGAACGCGCTAAATTCATGGCAAGGTGATTAATTAACCTAATCTGTGTTTAATTTGACAAGTGTTGGAGATTAAGTTGGAGTGTAATTAGGTATAAGAGAGAGGAAGTGAAGATACAAGCTTGGGAGAATCATGAGAAGAGAAAAGCAGAAATGGAGATGAAAAAAATAGAGGTAAGATTTATATATTATTATTTTGATAATCAAATAGTTTACATGTATTGAATCCGAATTTAGTTTTTTCTTCTTCTTAGTTTTGTTCTAGGATTGGTTTTGGTTTCCAAAGAATTAAAATTTAGTTGATTTTTTTGGGGTTGAAAAAAATAGAGAAGAACGTGTAACGTGGAATGTGTGTAGGTAAAGGCAGAGAGGATGAAAGCGAGGGCGGAAGAGAAGCTGGCCAACAAGCTGGCGGCGACAAAGAGGATAGCAGAGGAGAGGAGGGCAAACGCAGAGGCCAAGCTAAACGAGAAGGCAGTTCAAACTTCAGAAAAGGCTGATTATATAAGGAGAAGCGGTCACTTACCTTATTCCTTTTCCTTTAAGCTTCCCTCTCTATGTTGCTAGCTGTTTTTATATTCTCAGTATTGTCTTTAGAATGTAATCCNTTATATTCTCAGTATTGTCTTTAGAATGTATGGATTTAGTGATGCAACAACTAATGGAAAAACGCAACCATTTAAAATCTTCTTTGCGGACTACTATAGATAAAATATAAGGTGTTTAGAGCATGAGACCATCTCCAATGAAGATGCTTAGGGCATCCGCATTGGTAGAACCTTGAAAGTGTATCTTAGGATTAAATTAATAATATAATTGGATTAAGAGATTTTGGTAAGATACACAATTAAAAATAGAATTTATTGGTAGAATTTTTAGGAGGTTCTTAGCGAAATNGTATCTTAGGATTAAATTAATAATATAATTGGATTAAGAGATTTTGGTAAGATACACAGTTAAAAATAGAATTTATTGGTAGAACTTTTAGGAGGTTCTTAGCGAAATTTTTTTTTTTTTCTTTAACTCTGAATGTTATAAAACCATTTTGTTTTCTCTTGCAAATGATCTGAGATCTTTACATTATTCTCTGAATTCAATTAAGGCAACAAGTTTTAAATTGCTTTATCTATCTAACTTCCATACCAAATTTGGATCCTAAAATACGTTAAAATGATTGATTAATAGTATAGATGTTACTCAAAAATATGGTCTTGAACATACATTTTGCTACTGTACATTGAGTCCTATTGTTAAAACCAATTGTTTCCACAAAATGGTAATATCATTGAGCTTCACTTAACTAGCTGCACTGCAAANTAAAATGATTGATTAATAGTATAGATGTTACTCAAAAATATGGTCTTGAACATACATTTTGCTACTTTACATTGAGTCCTATTGTTAAAACCAAATGTTTCCACAAAATGGTAATATCATTGAGCTTCACTTAACTAG